>SEYY01006642.1:27500-80835 GCA_009176605.1 Armadillidium nasatum | reverse complement strand
CCAAATTTCAAAATTTCTAAAGTTTGAGAGGCTATACCTAGCATCAAACAAAGGCATTTAATAATGTACTAAATAAAAATTGTAGCCCTGTCCCTCCTCTAAACAATATCCAAAAATAAAGAAATTAATAGTTAGCGTGTTTTTTAAAATAATTTTTTCTCCGGAAGGGTACGATTTAAAAAAAAAAAAAATTCAAGTGCTTATAACTTTTTTCCTAGATGTGAAATCAAAAATATGTTCTCACCAATGCCAGAAATTGGGGCTAAGATTATTCAGTTAAATTTTTAGCTCATGTGGACCAGTGGTTTGACCCCTCTATTCATTTTTTTTAAATTTTGGGTCCAAATAACTTTCAAACCGTTATAGACTCAGGAAAATGCTCGAAATCAACTCAGAACTTTGGGAAAAAATGCATATACCTTGAAAATTTCAGCTCAATCAGTCAAATAATAAAAAAAAATTTCAAACAAAATATAAGAAAATTTAAATTTTTCTTCTTGCTTTTTTAAAATTTTCTTTTTTTCTGTTTCTTTTGACCGCTCCTTTTCTGCTAGTGAATGTTTATTTTTGTGTTTTGATTTTAAATGCCCCCATAAAGATTTGGTTGAAAATTTTTGCTTGTACGTGGCACCCGGAGATCCTCTTCTAATTCTTTGACTGCAGATGTTACATTTAGTTATTTCGAGCCTATCCTGAAACATTGTAAAGTACTCCCATACAGCTGAAGCTGATCTTTTAACTATATTGACTGAAAGTATAAACAAAATAATAATTTTGAAATAATGTAGCTAATTGATACAAGTTTGATACATAGCAATAATATAACAACGATATGTATAAAAATAGGCTATATTGAATCACTATTATGAATCAAAAATGTTTTTTTAAAATTTTGTACTTTTTATTACACAAAATCTGTAATTTTCTGAAAAATTTTCGGAGAAAATGCATATAATCATCAATTTCAGTGAATGTTGGCTATTCTACGCCTTTCTATTAATTAAATAAACCTCAATTAAATTTATATTTAATTTTTTTAACCTAAAATTTCAGTGCTTTTAACCAATTTACAACTTTTAGGCAACCCTGGCCACAACCCCGGCCACAACCCCGGCTAAATTTGGGTGACCCCGGCCCCGGCAAAATCCCAGCCCCAGTCGGTCCCTAATTACAAACTTTGACTTGCTTTATAGTTCTAATATGTGGCATAAGGAGTTGAATTTTCATGTCCTGGTATTTAAATGGAAATATTATTTAATTGAAAGGACCTTTTGTCTTTGAATTTACCCATTAGCTTAAATATTGCCTTTAACAATTAAAAGGCACTCCTACAAAACTTTTAAGTTTGGCTTTTAAAGTTTTTATTTTCTGGTGAGTAACCCCCTATTGATTTTATTGATTTTAATTACCTCTTTTAGGCTTATATATTACTTAGTTTGTTTTATTTACTTTTTATTGGAGGGACAGTCACAGTACTGTTTATTTTAGTCTTCAGAGTTTTTATAAATAGTAAATCCCTATAATATATATATATATATATATATATATATATATATATATATATATATATATAATATATATATATATATATATATATATATATATATATATATATATATATATATATATATATATATATATATATATATATATTAAAGAGTAAACAATTTCGTATTTGTCTTCCTACTAAGACAGTCCTTTCTTGCTGGAAATGTGAGCTCGTTATAGCTGTGCCGAAGGAGTACCCTTCTCAACCCTCAAAATATCATCCTATTACTTTAACCTCCGTTCTTCCTAGAGTTTTCGAAGCTATCCTTAATCTTCTAATCTTATCTCTAACCACCAGTATGGCTTTCGTAAAGAGCGTCTACTGATGATCTTCTTTCCTTTCTCTCTAACTCTTGATCCTCCGCTCTTCGACTTCGATGAACCTTTCGAAGGATGTTCATAGGATCTTTTTACATTGTTTTTATGTCTTCTACTGATCCCTGAAGTGGGTCCCACATATTACGATATATATATATATATATATATATATATATATATATATATATATATATATATATATATATATATATATATATATATATATATATATATATATATATATATATATATATATATATATATATATATTTTTATATATATATATATATATTATCACACCTCTGGTGGGCAAAGGCCAGTAGCCTACCAAAAACTCCACCAGAGTTATGGGGAAAAACGGAAACCAGGTCAAATTAAAAGCCGACGTGACCTGATACACGACGTTTGAAGGTGTGTAAGTCATAGGAAGTTGGGAAAATAGATGAAAGGAATGTGTTCCAGACTTTACCAGTAGAGTACATGTAAGATTGAGCATAGGTTAAGTCTGGGGTCAGAGAGTTGGACAGAGAAAGGATGAGACTGTGTAGAAAGTCGAGTCGCACGAGCCCTTCTCAGTGGAGGAGGTATGCGACGAGAGAGTTCAGAAGAGCAGTGTCCATTGTAATAGCGATAGTATAGAGAGTGACGCAACAGTTTGAGGAGCAGAAAGAGATTGGAGAGAATTAGTGAGAGCAGGAGAGTTGATAAGTCGAAAAGCCCTAGACTCCACCTTCTCAAGGATAGCTGTATGAGTGGAACCACCCCAGATGTGTGACGCATACTCCATACAAGGGCGAACAATACTCCTATACGGAGCAAGCAACTGGGGTGGTGTGAAGAAATACTGAAGGCGCCTCAGAACACCCAACCTCTTAGAAGCTTGTTTAGAAAAAGAGGTAATGTAATCTTTCCAAGAAAGATCACGAGAAAAGAAAACACCAAGAATATTAAGGAGAGATGAAGTTTTGAGTTGTGTTTTTTCGAAGAAGATATCGTAGTTGTGTGGAAGATTGTGTCGAGTGGAGAGATGGAGGAATTGAGTTTTTGAGGTATTGAAAACAACCATGTTCTCTCTGCCCCAATTTGAAATGCGAGATAGATCAGAGGTCAGCTGCTCCAAGGCTACCCTCCTTGCGTCTATTAACTGTCGTTGGGAAGGGCACCTTTCAAATTGAAAAGAGTAATGAAGGGTGGAGTCATCAGCATATGAGTGAATAGGAGATGAAGTAACAGAGAGAAGGTCATTAATGAAAAGCAGAAAAAGTGTTGGGGATAGGACACATCCTTGAGGAACACCACTATTAATAAATTTAAAGGAAGAACGATGGCCGTTTACAACAGCTGCTATAGAACGACCGGAAAAAAAATTAGAGAGAAGGTCACAGAGAGAAGGATAGATTCGAAAGAGGGAATTTTGGAAATCAAAGCTTTGTGCCAGACTCTATCGAAAGCTTTCGATATGTCAGAGCAACAGCAAAAGATTCACCGAAATGCCGAAGAGCGGAGGACCAAGAGTCAGAGAGAAGGGAAAGGAGATCACCAGTAGAGCGTTTCTTACGAAAGCCATACTGGCGATCAGAGATAAGATTAGAAGAATTGAGATGTTTTCCAAATCTTCCTGTTAAGGATAGATTCGAAAACTTTAGTAAGAACGGAAGTTAAAGAAATGGGACGATAGTTAGAGGGTTGAGAGGGGTCCCCCTTCTTCGGCACAGGCTGAATGAGCGCACGTTTCCAGCAAGAAGGGAAGGTTGAAGTAGAAAGACATAGACGGAAAAGTTTACCAAGGCAGGATGCAAGCTCGGAAGCACAAGTTTTGAGAACCACAGGAGAGATACCATCAGGACCGTACGCCTTCTTAGTGTTAAGCTCAGTGAGAGCAGAAATGACGTCTTTAGAAGAAATTACAATTTTAGGCATAAATGAGTTGGAGGGGGTTGAAGGAGTAGGAACAGCTCCGGAATCGCCTAACGTTGACTTAGAAGCAAAAGTTTGAGCGATGAGTTCAGCTTTAGAGTTGCAAGAAAATTCAAGCCACAAAGTAGAGAATTCAGAGGACTCCAAATTAGAGACACGAGAACAAACAACATTGAGGATAGAGACAGTAGGAGGAAACAGAGTAGGGCTTGCTGTCAGAGCACTCAAATATATATATATATATATATATATATATATATATATATATATATATATATATATATATATATATATATATATATATATATATATATATATATATATATATATATATATATATATATATATATATATATATATATATATATATATATATATATATATATATATATATATATAGGGGGAAGAAGGAGCGCCCTCCTAAGATATGAAAGTACCTGCCAATGGGCATAACCCTCGAGGTGATAGGGTGTGCTAGACTAATCCGTTTTATTTCATTGCCCTTTGGTTCATCCCTTTTCGCATTTTACCTTCTCAAAGGTATATTGGAGTGCCTATGCTCTCACTACCTTCCCACTTCTTCACATGTATCCCACAAATTTACACGCACTTACACGTACATTACCTTTTTAAATTTTTTTTAAAAATGGCGAAACATAAAGCTGTCTCGGAGAAGCATAGAGGGACTACTTCCAAAATTAGCACCTCATCCACCCTTTCCCCAATCACCACTTAGAAGTTGGTGGCACCAAGACCTTGCTGAACCTTGCCCTGGTGCATTCCTCTTTTTTTCATTAATATTCCCCAACATTCGCGATCTCTTTTCTAATTTCCACTATGTCGAACACCATCTCTAATCTCTTGTTCTTAACTGAAACTCAGACAACCCTACTCTGTTTCCTCCTACTGCCTCTTTCTTCAATTTTAAGTCAAAGGCCGATGTTGTGCTTATGTTCCCAACTATGTTGTCTGTTCTCCTATTTCTAATTTGGAGTCTTCTAAATTCTCCACTTTATGGCTTAAGCTCTCTTGCAACTCTACAACTAAATTCATTTGTTCTGTCTACTTATCTCCTAACTTACGGACTATAAAAAATTCTTTAACTATCTTAACTTCGAAATAGAACACATTCTTTCCTCTTCTCCTCTCTTTGAAATCACAATTTTAGGTGATTTCAACGTGCACCACCGCCAATAGCTTTCATCTAGTTCTCATGATCTAGCTGGGGAACTCACCTACTACTTTTCTATTGAATACAATCATGACCAGCTGATGAGACTCCCTACCAGTATCCCTAACCGTCTTGGTGATGAACCGAACATACTTGATCTTTCTTTAACTTCTTATCCTTCTCCTTACAGTTATACTCTTTCGTTCTCTGGGTTCGTTTGATCACTTTCTTATCTTAGTATCTTGCTCAGACTTCAAGTTTTTTGCAGGAAAAGTTTCTGGTACTTCGGTGCCGCTGAATAGTTTGACTCGAATTCTTTTCATTTTTGCCTGTTAAAACTTCCCATGTATTTTTAAATTCACTAAATAACCCTTAACCAGTTGAATATTTGCCTATAGCTTAAACATATTTGATTAAAATAACTAAAATGATTTTGAGTATTGTAAATAATTATTCCTCCCATTCAATAAAAAAAAATCCGAAGGGTGAAATTCCAGTAGCTTTTTATTTTCTTTTGAAATGATTAACGAGTTGATAAAATAGAATTTTATCTACGAAAATTTTTTTTGTTTTTTTTTTTAAAAAAACGTTTAGAAAAAGTTATGCAAACTCAGAATCTGTTCAATTTTTCACAGTGAACCAAAGAAAAGTTACAAATGCATCCAAGTCGGCTTATGGTTACCAATTTCTTTTTGGCAACTTACATAAACAAGAAACTCAATCTATCCACACTTACATGAACATAATTGCTATAACTATGCAAATTATCATTGTATATTTTATGTAACGTTAAAGGTAGTATAATTCATTCTTGCAACGATTTTGCATGAGGACTTAATAAAAACGGGTTCTTCTTACAATTTTTTTTTCAATTTTAATATTATACAAAATTATTTTGAGGGTTCAGCAACTTGAAAGCCTTCTGACCTATTTTCCTCAAAACTTCATACTTATGTAAATACTTAATCTGGTAGAGGTCTGTTTTTGCCTTTGAAACTTTTCTCTACATTTTAAAATTATACTTCAAAAGTTTGACTAATGAATTTGTTTTCATATTTGAATAAGTCTGCTAATTATTTATTTACTCTCTCTTATAAGTAAAAGCATAACAATGGACAACACATTTACCATTTAAAATCGATTGAAGTTCTTAAGTTCAAAAGAGAAAGAAACTTCTATCGTTCAATCAAGGTATAAAATGTAAAGTATCTGCAAACTGCAATCTTCTCATTCCCTTAACACTTATAAAGGAGAAAAGAAACTAATTTAATCAAAAAATAAGTTTATAATAATCAATAGTGCCTTTATAATTTCATAAGATTACATCTCTCTTTACAGTTTAGCTCATTAATATCGTGAACCTTCTTAGGAAAAATAATGAACACAAAGTTCTTTAGCATGCTAATAAAAATTATTTGGCTTTTTAACAATAACTAAAATAATTGCGATAGATCCGCAATTAAGTTATTTGTACAACCATTAGTCATAATAACAAGTAATAATAATAATAATTATAAATTGATTAATAATTAAAGTAATAAAAATAATAATAATTATAAAATAAAAATCCATTAAAACTAGGTAAGAAATAATTCAAGAATAACCAAAGTAACTCTTCTCTCATAATTTGGACATTTATAAATAATCTCTCTCTCTCACTATTCAATAAATTATTTTTATACTACTTATCTACAGGGTGTCCCAGGAAGGTGTATTTATTCCCACGTTTTGAGTTATGATTTTTAAAGGCCAGGTAAATAATTTCTTATTGTGAAGAAGTCACATTATAATGCGGTCTTCAATTTACAATTTAAAATTTTGATTAACATGAATTTATACTTGTATGAATTTTTTTGTGACAAAATATGTAGCACCTCCTACGATATATTGCTACTTGTTGATGTTCGATATTTTCCATTACGATTACTTTATATTTTGCAGAGCATCTTTTTTTCAAATTTGTCTCTATAGTCTTTAAATTTCTTTATATATTCAGTTCTCCAGTGACACTTCAATACACTTTTACAATATTACTTTGGAAATGGGCATACCTAAAGGCGATTTTTGCTTTAAAGAAAAACAAAATAAAAATTGCAAGATAAGCTACTATAGTTTATACATTTTTTCTTGGACACCCTGAATGTTATTGGCTTCTTAGCAGTAATTCTCAAATTGCCCCTCTTTACCAAACAAATCTCTACAAATCCAATGCTACCTCCATACCTATCAGAAAATAAAATTCTCCTACCCTTTTACTTTTGTAGGTTTTGATTAATCTATAACTTTCTTTCTGTACTCTCGAAGACTACTGCTGACCCAACCACTATTATAAGCTCCCTATCATTACTTCATCTTTACTTATCCACCAGTTTCATTCATAGATTTTACATTCCATTCTTCTTACACCTTTTCCGGCTAAATCCCTCATGGATCATCTTTTCTTTTTTACTTCCTTCCTTCTGAAATACTTATTACATTGTCTTCTCCTTTCTGCCTCTTCTCACTAATCTTATTTATTTTTATCACCTTCCTAAAAGACTGACTCTACTCTTTTAAAACTTACAATTAATCGAAAAAATACAATATTTATGAACTATGAATCTACAATGATCTTTTCTAAAGAATGACTTAAAAACTTTACATTTATGGCAATATTGCAAATTCATATTCTACCCCCATCCCCCAAAAACCAAAAAAAAAACAAAAACAAAGAAAAATTTTAACAGTAAGATTAATGAGGATCCGAATGCAACGCTTACTTTATCATACTTGAAATAACAAACGAAAAGTTTTCTTTATGAGAGAATGTGAGTATCCCGTGACCAAAAAAAAAAACAAAAAAAAAAAAAAAAAAAAAAAAAAACAAAAACAAAAAATTTTTTTTTTTTTTTTTTTTTTTTTTTTTTTTTTTTTTTTTTTTTTTTTTTTTTTTTAGCTTTTTTTTTTTTTATTTTTATATCTTTGCATATATTTAAATATAATTAAAGAACATTATATATATATATATATATATATATATATATATATATATATATATATATATATATATATATATATATATATATATATATATATATATATATATATATATATATATATATATATATATATATATATATATATATAAAATAAAAAAAAAAAAAAAAAAAAAACAATTAAAAAATGTAAATTTTTTTTTTTTTTTTTTTAACGATAGAATTTGATAAAGAATTAAATTTAAGTAAAGGGGAAAACTAATTTGATTGCTGCACGTACCAGCTCTCCTATTTTAGGTTTGGGCTCTTGAATATCTTTCATTGAATTTAGTGTATTTTTTTTTCAATTTCTTCCTTTTAAAGTATCAGTGAAAGAAAAAAAAAGTGTGGAATTTTAAAAAGGTATTTAATTTAATTATTGTAAACCCTATTTATATATATTTGATATATAATTTAAGTGGATGTATTTTTTCATTTACGATTTACATTTACCTTTCAATATTAATAAAAGTTATTCCATGATTTAAATACAAGCAATCAAAGTTGACAGAAATAATCACTTATGAACATCACAAAGTAAAGGGAATCTGATTTAATCACAGAATAAAACTGCAAAAATACAATACGGAAAATTCCAATTATACAGATTATTATTTTGTATATATTTAAGAAAAAATCACCATTCTAAAAACAGAAGTTTCAATGTTCTTGACCAGCTTTTAGAATGAGTAAGAACCCTATGGGAGTAAAATATGGGAAGACAAAACTCTATTTCAACTACCAATAAATATATCTAACATCTGCTTCATAGAATATTTAGAATAGTTAAAAGATAAAATTTCTGAGAAATTCTATTTCATTACCGTGAAGAGAGAAGCTTCATATGAAGGAAAAATAATAGTTAGTCATTAGGTATAAAATAGTTCCTCCAAATCGTGATAGATGGAGATTCTTCTGGGATGCTATTATAAACTTCCAATGTAATAAGAGAAAAAAAAGTAAAATATATATATATATATATATATATATATATATATATATATATATATATATATATATATATATATATATATATATATATATATATATATATATATATATATATATATATATATATATATATATATATATATATATATAATTTTTCTTGTGAACTTTATAAATTTTATGTAATATACAATTAAAAAAGACTTAAACGTAATACCAAAATATTGAGGGCGTAGAAACACGGGTATCATTTTCCCTCCACAACATAAATGAAATGAAATGTTATTCAAAATATCAGATTTGAAAATTTCCCCATGTATTTGAAGGAAACTTTGCAAATTTATAGCTTGTAGGGCCCTTGTTTACTGCTCCACTCAAAACATTTTAACTTACAAAAAAAAAAATAATAAAAAAATAATTATACCATTATACAATTTAAAGCATACTGTAGCTTATTTAATATGGGTTTTTCTATTTCATTACACCTTGTTTTAATATCAATGGAATAGAACTCCCTTTAACAATAAACTTTTTAAGGTTTGAAAAGAATGGAAGCTGAACCTTCTATCTTAACGATGGAAGGTTATTTGAATTAGAAAGAGAAAAAGTTGGAAGGAATGAATAACAAAACTGTTTCTAAATCAAGAATCTGCCTTAAAAGTCGTCTTCAAAAAAGAAGAATATACTGTTTGCAAGTCATTTTGTAATTTGGGTTAAGGTTCACGCGAAAAGGGAAATTTGGTTTACCTATGAATGGACAAAGCAAACATTAACAATAATTTATTTTATGACTTATATCAAGACCTTGGGGACAAGTGGAGAGTATTCTACTCGAGTGGAATACGAATCCATCTCAAACTGATTCTCCAACATTATATATTAAGAAATGAAGCACCTGACTGAGTTACTAATATATATATATATATATATATATATATATATATATATATATATATATATATATATATAATCAATTTATATTCTATTTTTCCAATAAAAAAGTTGAAGCATCCAATAATTTTTTTACTATGGTTCATTTAAGCGAATTGTAACAATTTTTATATACTTAGACAACCAATATCTCTAACAATAATAGTTTCAGCATGATCATCGCCACCACTACTTCCCCAACTAGAGTTCTCGTCTCCAAAGGTGCTGTCATCATCCTGCTGAGCTTGGCTGCGTTTCTTTTCATTTCTTTGCTGCTTTCGAATTTGCTTTTTTAGTTCTTTTCTCCTTGCATTAGATAGCTGAAACAGAATTTTAAAACAAATTAAAATAATGATACGATTACTCTGTGTGTATATATGCGTGTGCGTGAGGTAAATTTCACAAAGGTATTTGAGAGGAAAACTGATACTAATTAAAAATTAAATAATATATAATATATATATATATATATATATATATATATATATATATATATATATATATATATATATATATATATATATATATATATATATATATATATATATATATATATATATATATATATATATATATATATATATATATATATATATATATATATATATATATATATATATACAGGGTCCATTATGAAAGTAATGCGCATTTGCTGGGAAAAAATATATTTCTTGATCCTACCGGTACAAATGCTTAAAATTCTTCGAAATACTCTCCCCCAGCATCAATACACTTGCGGAGACGTGTCTGCCATGCCTGGAAGGCACCCTGAAACTCCTCGACGGGAATGCCTCTTAGGAACGTTGTGACATGTTTTTGGATGTTTTCCACGGACTCCCAATGCTTTCCTTTCAGCTCTCTCTTCAGTCGGGGAAACAAAAAAAAAAGTCGCACGGAGCCAAGTCGGGACTGTAAGGGGGCTGGGTGACCACCGGGGTGTTGCTCCGGGCCAGGAAATTGGTAACGATGAAGGCTGTGTGGCTGGGGGCATTGTCATGGTGGAGCTTAACCGTGTCTTTGATGTCAGCCCTCACGAGCGCGACACGGCATTTCAATCTCTGAGTTGACAGTTTTTCCCTGCGGTACAAACTCAAAATGGACGATTCCTCGGACGTCAAAGAAGACAATGAGCATCGTTTTGATGCGAGACTTGCTCATTCGCGCTTTCTTGGGGAGGGGGCGGGGATGATTTTGTGTGACACTCGCTGCTCTGCCTTTTCGATTCTGGGTCGTACTCGAACATCCAGGATTCGTCTCCGGTTACGACAGAGTTAAGAAAGTCCGGCTCATTTTGAATCAAATCCAACAATTCTTGACAGCGCAAAACTCGAAGTTCTTTCTGCTCTTCCCTCAACACTTTCGGCATCCACAACGGGGCTCGTCGGCGATCTCCTCCCGGCCCTCCTTGAACGCCTTTTGCCATCTGCCGCACTGTGACCTTGACATGCAGTCGTTCTTGAAGCATCTGGAATGTTTCGGTTGCATTCTTTCCAAGCCGCACACAAAACTTGATCGCGTATCGCTGTTAAATCGAACACTCCATCGCACAAAGTCAAAAAACACACTTCATGCGGAGGCACATCTTTCCATTCACACTGCTCGGAGCAAACTGACGACTGGCTCCATTGGAAGGGCAGACCCCTCATTGCATTTCCTGACTCATTTTACCCCGCTGCGATGGATAGTCGCGTCACAATAAAATCATGCGCATTACTTTCATAATGGACCCTGTGTATATATATATATATATATATATATATATATATATATATATATATATATATATATATATATATATATATATATATATATATATATATATATATATATATATATATATATATATATATATATATATATTAATAAGAGTCTCGTGAATATTTTCTGTAATAAAAAACAGAAGACAAAATACAGAAACGTCAATTAAAATATAAACTACAATACTCACTGTAGGATTTTTTAATTTTTCCAAACGAACTTCGGAGAAAGTTTTTTTGCGATCGTTTACATAAGTACTTGTCGCCTGAAAAGATTCGGAAGGGGTTCTTTCTCGACGAGAGGCCGAACAATCACCAACGTACTCCTCGGGAGTGTTCTTTGTAACTGTTGTTGGCTCTTCTCCTGTTAGATGAGTAAACAATAAATGTTCAGTAAAGTAGATATGACAAAAAAACTGAAAAAGTGTTGTCACTGGAAACATTTATTAGTAGATTTTAACTAATAAAATGTTTTAAAACTCGGTTTAGTTTTATTTTTTTACTAGTAAGAATACAAAGTAGTTACAGCACACTAGAAAACTGTAATATTGAGTCAGGATAACAACACCAGGGAAAGCTCCAATACGTTAACGAAAGTGTGCCGGGGGTGGGGGGGGGAGGTTAAATCTTATTTTTTGTGGGAAAACAAAACATTAAACCTCAATTGAAAGATGGAGATTCGGGAGGAATAAACGGAAGGTCCGGAATGTAACAGGAGAACTGAGAAAGAATTTAAAGACAAACCAAGGTTACCAGCTATGGGCCCCAACCTGATTTCTTCAAAAGGCTCACTTGAAAATAAAAGAGGCTATTTTGCCCACTTTGTATTTTATTCGCAATAATTAAATGTAAATTAAATGAAAGAATTTTAAATAAAATAATAATAACTACTGCTCTCTAGTTTGTTGTTATATATATATATATATATATATATATATATATATATATATATATATATATATATATATATAAAGGGTGGTTAAATTGTATGGGCCGATGTTGAATGTGAACCACACCTAAACGTCAAGTTTTTTACTGCATTTCATTTGACTTTTTTCAATTTCAGACTTACTCAATTTGAACCATGGAAAGATACACAATGGAGCAACGTGTTAAAGTTATTCAGGCTTATTATGAAAATGGGCGTTCAAATCAAAATGCATATCGCGCACTTCGTGATTTTTTTGGTCAATTTAATCGTCCAAATGTGCGTACAATCGGAAAAATCGTGAAAAAATTTGAGCAAACCGGGTCTGTAGGAGATTTGAAAAGACCAGTGCATGCTCGTACTGCAGAAAATATTGCTGCTGTTCGCGATAGTGTGGCTGAGGAGCCATCCACTTCAACTCGTCGTCGTGCCCAACAATTGCACCTCTCACGCTCGTCGTTGATGAACATTATGCATAAAGACTTGCATTTAAACGCTTACAAGGTGCAATTGACTCAAGAACTAAAGCCTCTTGACCATACAAAACGTCGTCAATGGTCAGAATGGTGGCAAGAAATGGCAACAGTGGATGATCAATTTTCGAGGAAAATCATCTTCAGTGATGAGGCACATTTTCACCTCAGTGGATTCGTCAATAAGCAGAATTGCCGCATTTGGGCGAATGCTAATCCAAGAGTGATTGTCGAAAAACCAATGCACCCACAAAGAGTGACTGTTTGGTGTGGTTTATGGGCTGGCGGCATCATCGGGCCGTATTTTTTCCAAAATGAGGCCGGTCAGGCAGTTACTGTGAATGGTGTTCGCTATCGTGAGATGATAACGAACTTTTTATGGCACGAATTGGAAGGTATGGATGTGGACGATATGTGGTTTCAACAGGACGGTGCCACTTGCCACACAGCTAACGAAACAATGGCTATTTTGCGCGACAAATTCAATGGCCGTGTTATCTCACGTGGTGGCGATGTCAATTGGCCGCCAAGATCATGTGATTTGACACCGTTGGACTTCTTTCTTTGGGGTTATTTGAAAGAAAAGGTGTACGTCGATAAGCCAGCAACAATTCAAGAGCTAAAGGATGAGATAATTCGGCACATTAACGGCATAGAACCCCAATTATGCCTCAGCGTCATCAAAAATTTGGACCATCGGATGGAGGTGTGCCGCCGAGGTCGCGGCGGCCATTTGGCCGATATTTTGTTCCATACATAATTGAACCATACCATATTATCATAATAAAAAGAAATGACAATAAATTCCTAAGTAATTTGTGTTTTATTCAAAATCAACATCGGCCCTTAAAATTTAACCACCCTTATATATATATATATATATATATATATATATATATATATATATATATATATATATATATATATATATATATATATATATATATATATATATATATATATATATATATATATATATATTATTCATTGGTTCCGTAGCAGCTCACTCGATCGAGCACTCGCCTTGCATGCGAGAAGTTCAGGGTTCGAGGCCTGGTCGGAGTAGAGAAATTTGGGCAGTTCTCTCTTGCGCTTAGCCTCGCCTACTTATGCGTAATAAGTACATCTGCGGAATGCTTATTGCAGGTGGGATCAAAGTCGCATCTGTGATAGACCTGGCCAGTCAGCGGAAGTTTGCCGTCGACCCATGAAACCCTTGGTTCATCCGCGAATGAACCTACTGACAGGGTTAATAACCCTTACTGGGGAGGATTTTATTGTTTTATATATATATATATATATATATATATATATATATATATATATATATATATATATATATATATATATATATATATATATATATATATATATTAGGGATGGAGTGAAGTATCGTATCGGTATCGGCACGTATCAGCATATTTTCCGATACTGTATCGGTATCGGCAAAATTTTTGGATAAGAGTAAAGTATCGGTATCGGTAGTAGTATCGGCATATTTTTAGGTATCGGTATCGGTAAAATTTTTGGTATCGCTCCATCCCTATATATATATATATATATATATATATATATATATATATATATATATATATATATATATATATATATATATATATATATATATATATATATATATATATATATATATTCAACAATTTTTCAGAAAGGTGCATTGTTGAAGTTTAATTGCCTATTAATTTTCATTTGCTTTGCAGTTTTTCCAATTCTTAGTTGATTCCTCAACTTAGTTTAAACAAGACCAAATGTAGAAAACACCCTATCATTTGAGGTAGAACTCTGTAGATTGCTTGGTATATTACAAAAAAAAAAAAAAAAAGTTACAAAACCCTTGTGGCAAACTGCTGGCTTTTGATGTCCGATTCTCCATGACAGATCACCACTTTGCTCGTTTCTTCCTGTATAAGTTCAGGATTAACATATCTTTTATCCTGAATGCTGTAAAACCTGCTAAATAATCAGGATAAAAACCCATTTTTCTGCTAACTTTTCCTGTGCATGAATTAACTTTCTTCCAGATTTCATTGTTACAAAACTTGCCCTTTACTTTGCAAGCACTTTCAACATTTGAAACCAGTGCATTCATGCCTTAATTTTCTTCCGAATTCCAAAATATTATTGCAACAAACAATAGCACTTAGTTTATCAAACTTGAAAATAAAAAAAAAAATATATATGCAATTACAATTAATGCTGTAAATGAAGAAGAAAAAAAATAGTTTTTTTGCCACCTCTAAGACAAACAGATACGGGGGAGGATTCCAGATATATAGACTTTTTCCTGATGGTTGCCAGTTCGAATAGAAAAGCTTAATATTTTCATTACATGAAATCCAAGTCAAAGTTCTGGGCAGTAATCAGTTGCAGGAATATTATCATTACTGAGGCACATGAGAAATGGTTTTTTTGACATGGGAAGCATGTCAAATCATACAAAGGTGAATGCGGTAATCGGGCTATAAAACTCCCTATCAGCAAGTTCATTTCCAGGGAGGGATGTCGACGTGAATTAGAACCCAGCAAAAAGTCAAGGATTTTGTGTGGATAAAATGCAGAATCTTTTGATTGACAGACCCAGGGAATATCTACCTGACCGGTTCTGAAGTGCACTTTATGCACTTCGGGTGTCGGAGAAGAATCTAAAAGTCTCATCTTCACTAAGTACTATAATTCTAGAAATTTCCAGGTTCGGCGCTAATAGTTCACCTGTGAATATGGATGAGCAGGAAAAGCAGTCAAAGCTTTAAAAAAAAATTTCAGTGTATTTGGGTGGGGATCTTGAATAGAGTTGAAGGGGGAATGGAATGTATTCTTGAGGAGTTGAGTAGATTTAGTTAGGGATGACAATGCAAAAACACATCTGAGGTGTGGATACTAGAAAAATGCTGAGCTGGCATCAAATGTAAGAGAGAAAATTGCTTTCAGAGGGATGTTCAGAAAGTTAAAAGATTAAAGTAACAACTCATGTGAAAGTCCAACTTGCAGGATTTTAAAGAAGAAAAAACCTGAGCACATTAGGTTTTTCATGCAATGACAGATGCATCGAATCAGTATAAACTTCTAAACTTACCTTTGGTGATAATCAGAAGACCTAGTTGCTATTCTAAGATTTTTGCTTGGAATGGTGTCGAGAAGGTTGAGGTGAGATAGAGAGGCTTCTCAATATACAGTATATCAATAGCTAATTTGACTGAAGCAATAAAAGACGACGCAGAGTTCTGTCAGCATCCACCAAAGGATAGAGCCAACGAGCAATGTAAGCAGGTTTTGAAATGGTGGATATGGGACAAATATGTAAGGCAGTAATCTAAGATCCAAAAATAGGAAACGGACTTGAGAGATGGTCTGGTTAAAAAAAAAAAAAAACGATCAGTGTAGAGATGTAGTTAGGCATGCCTTGCTTGTCCCTACAGCAGAAACCCACAGTTTTAGCCTTCAAACAGAAAACTTTGAGAACTACGTCAGGTAATATCAATGACCAGCAGGAGTTGGCATTCTATATGGGGGAGTTTAGCGACAGGGACATAAAGCATACGGCTTGTAGTTGGGATTCTAAAAACTTCTTCAATGAGCTAGACTGAGTTTGTTGTAAGCAAAATAAGACAGAATGGTGCAACAAAGTACCATGACAGATAGATCTATTGCCAATATGAAATGAAAGAAAAGAGCTGCCTAGATTAATGAGTAGTCCTTCCAAAACACACAATCCAGATAGAGTCAAACACTTATTCGAGTATATATATATATATATATATATATATATATATATATATATATATATATATATATATATATATATATATATATATATATATATATATATATATATATATATATATATATATATATATATATATATATATATATATATATATATATATATATATATATATATATATATATATATATATATATTGAATCCGGTTTCTCTAACTTTTTATTTGATGAATGAATGGAGAGAAATTTATATGTTTGAAAGGGATGTTCTATTGTACAATGTTGGCAAAGTTTTAGTGATATCAGTATTGAAAGGAATTACTATATTAAACCTTTCAGTAAACTGTAAATTAATTACAGAAAATCTCCTACAAAATGCCTATTTTTAATGTCCATTCAGTTAAGATGGTTCAGAGGTTCCAACCTTTTTGTATGTTGTAACGTAGAAGTTTGAGATTTAGATGGAAACCACAAACCCTAAGCATACAAAAAATCATGTATAAAAGTAAGTAACCATAAACTAATATGTACTAGTATATATATATATATATATATATATATATATATATATATATATATATATATATATATATATATATATATATATATATATATATATATATATATATATATATATATATATATATATTACCTTTGTGACAGTGAATAATATAATCGAGTATTGAATTAACGGTTTCATTCACATCATAATCTTTAGCCACCAAAAACTGCTGAATGATTTCCAGATCATGACAACCCGTTTGTTCTATAATATGACTACAGTCATAGTCTACTGAAGTATCGGCAGAACAAGCAACCATTCCATCGATTCCACCCATAATCGCCTCACAGTTCTCAGCATCATAATAATAAGGAACCCTCTTCTCATCGTCGTACTGGGATTTTAATGATTTTTTCTTTGTTAATCCTTCTGAACGTCCTGAACCTTTAACCTAAAATAACATTCAGGTTAACAAACTTTTAAAATTTTCTGCAAATTAAAATATATATATTTTTCAATGATATTTTATTATTATTTTAACAAGTTTATGAGTACAAACTAAAAAATATTAAAAATTACATATACAATTTGTTAAAAGAATAAAAACATTTTTTTTTGGTTTTCTGAAATGTAGTGTTAAATAAATTGCAATGCCTTATTGGCGTATCAGAGAAAAGGACCAACCATTGTTTACTGAATCTTAATTCGGTATGAACTTGTTCCCTGTACTAATAATTACTAATATCCACTTTTATTAGCTTTTTATCATTATTCTCTTTTTTTGCCGATAAAGGAATATATCTTTAATATGATTAAGAACTATTCTTTAAGTTATTATTACTCTATAAAGGTTACTCTTACACTCTATGGAAGACTAATTTTAAAAGGAATATTTTTAATAGTAAATTTAAAAAAAAAATAAAAATATAATATATATATATATATATATATATATATATATATATATATATATATATATATATATATATATATATATATATATATATATATATATATATATATATATATATATATATATATATATATATATATATATATATATATATATATATATATATATATATATATATATATATATATATATATATCTCTTTCCACCCTTCCCACTCTCATAAGGTGGTGTCAGCCATAATTTCTTCACACACCTCACCTTTCACCCCCACCTAATCACTGCAGCTCTCCTGCCTTCGTTTAAACTCAAACCCTTTCCCCAAAAAAATTTTCCTCACTCCATCCATCCATCTTCACTTCGGCCTTCCTCTCCCAACCTCGAATTTAAGCACTCTGTCCACCATCCTGTCCTAATCAATTCTACACACATGTACAAACTACCTTAGTACAACCTCCTCTACTCTATCCACTATTCCCTTTCTTCATACACAAATCTTCCTTCATTTCTGAACCTATCTACCCTTATCAACCCACATATTGCTCTTAATCCCTTCATCTCAAACCCATTCAATCTTTTCCTCACCTAAGCGTTCACCATCCAAGTTTCACATCCATACATTACAGATGGCAAACACACACACTCAAATACTCGTACCATAATTTCCTTTGCTATTCACCCCTTCTTCCAAACTTCCCTTAGTCTCCCCCTTTCACTTTCATACCTTCCACCACTCTATTCATTTTCTTTTCTATCCCCCCCCTTTTCCTTCCACTATTCCCTTTCTTCATACACAAATCTTCCTTCATTTCTGAACCTATCTACCCTTATCAACCCACATATTGCTCTTAATCCTTTCATCTCAAACTCATTCAATCTTTTCCTCATCTAAGCATTCACCATCCAAGTTTCACATCCACACATTACAGATGGCAAACACACACACACTCAAATACTCGTACCATAATTTCCTTTGCTATTCACCCCTTCTTCCAAACTTCCCTTAGTCCCCCCCTTTCACTTTCATACCTTCCACCACTCTATTCATTTTCTTTTCTTTCCCCCCTTTCACTTTCATACCTTCCACCACTCTATTCATTTTCTTTTCTATCCCCCCCTTTTCCTTCCTACAACATTCCCAGATATTTGAATTTTTCCACCTCCTCCAATTTCTTTCCCCACCTCATCCCCACCCCAATTCTTATTACTTTACTTTTTGCCAGATTTATTCTCAATCCTTCGTTTTCCGCATTTCTCCACAAATTCTCTAACCAACATTCTCAACTTTTCCCTAGACTCTGCCAACAATATCACATCATCTGCAAACAGCAAGACATTTACCTCCTAATCACCCTCCACACTTCTCAGCCTAATACACTTCCCTCACTATTTCCTTAACTACACCATCCATCAACAAGTTAAACAGCCAGGGCAACATTAAACATGTATCAACCCCACTCCTATGTTAAATCAATCAATAAGCCCACTCTTCACCTTCACCCTCGCTCTACAATTTCCATAAAAGGCTTTGATCCTTTTCAATAATCTCTCTCCCACTCCCAACCCCTCCTTCAATACCTCGAACAACTTCCTCCTACATACCTGATCATATGCTTTCTAAAAATCTATAAAGCATACATACCCCACTTTACCTTTTTCACGCAATTTCTTACCAATCATCTTCAGTGTAACATCTGGTCCACACATCCCCTACCCTCTCTAAAACATCCTTGTTCCTCTCTCACCCCCTCTCATCAATTCTTTCACACTTTTCATTAATACCCTCCCATAAATCTTCCCTTCCACACTCAACAGGCTTAGATCCCTATAATTTTTACACACCATCTTATTCCCTTTTCTTTTTTTATATAGGTACTATACAAGCATCCTGCAATTCCCAACTCACATTAAAAATTCTTATCAGCCAGTCAAGGTCCACCTTTCCAGCTCCCTCATTTTTCATCACTATATACACAGTCCGTCCCTGCCAACTTCCCTTTTTCATCTTTCTTACCACTATTCCCACCTTCTCCCTACTTATACTCTTCTCCTTTACCCCAGTCACTACCTCCCCATTATTCCTTACCACTCCCACCTCTCCAATCATTCTACCCCCATTCAATAATTCATTAAAGTACCTTCTCCAACTTTCTCCTACCTCTTCTCACCTTGTATTAACTCACCATCCTCCCCCTATTTACCTCCTTTCAAAACATTTTACTTCTCTCCTTAAAATTTTTTTGCTAGCTTTCTGTCCCACTCCTTTTAGCACTCTTAACGACCCTCGTCATCTCCCTACACACTTCCCAATTCCTATCCTCCTTCAAAACCAAGTACCTGTTCTTTTTTCATTTTCACCATATTCCCAACTCTTCATTCAAAACTCACTTCGCTTACATCTACCGATCCCTATCCTCTTCACCCCCACACACCCTTCTAGCAGCCTCCACCAAAGCTCCTTTCAATTTACTCCATTACCCCTATCTCTCAATTATCCTTCCTATGTAGTCTTCTCTCTTCTCCTCTTCCAGTCTTTCCACTCACACAACTTCCACCATCTTCTCTCTCACTCTCTTCTTACCCCCTTCAACTTTTACTCTCTCCATTAAGTAGTGGTGCACGTGAGATACCCATCACAGCGCCCTTTAATACATTAGCCTTAACAGCCTACTCTTACCTTCCCATCTCATGCACACATAATCCAAAAGCCCCCTTTCATTGCTCACCTCACTCATCCACATATACTTATGAATATCTCTCTTCATAAACCATGCATCAGACCCCTTACTGCATACACTCCAAAATGCCTTCTCATTTTTCCATTAGCTCCCATCGCTCATACATAAGTATATATAAATACCCAATACTCCCTTCTTAACTTTAATCTTACCCAAATTATTCTAGCCCCCACACTTCAACCCCATTCCATACATTTCTCATAACAATTTCCGCTCCTTCCCTTGCTCTAACCCTCTCATTCACTCCAGCTGTAAATTTCTTTATCCTACCCAAAGGACAATTCTCCCTCCCCTTTCAATTTGGTTTAAGCTAAAGCCAAAATATCCATCCCCCTTTCCTCCATCTCCAATTAACCATCCATAATTCCTCTCTTTTCTCTTCTTTTTTCACCCCCCTTTGGACTCAATATTTCGACCTTCGACACCACTGACTCCCCTCCTTCCAGCCATAGCTTTCGATTTCTTTCACTATTAATTCACACAAACTATGGCGCTTTACGGTAGGCCCACTTCCTCAAGAAACCCACCCCTATAACAACCACCCTTCACAACTAACAATCCCACCATGAAACGAACACACACTCACATGCTCCCTGACTTAGTGCCTTCAGAGTTAAATCTTAATTTAAAATCTTAAAATTTACTCACCTAATCTACAATGAATTTACTTGTATTAAAACCTATTTCTCAATCTACTATGACTTCCCTAGTTTCCTAACTCTCTCAAAAACCTACTCTTAAACTTAAAATCTTACAAACTACCCTTTTCACATACTATTATATTAAAAACCCAACCTACTCTAATATATATATATATATATATATATATATATATATATATATATATATATATATATATATATATATATATATATATATATATATATATATATATATATATATATATATATATATATATATATATATATATATAATATTATAAAATGCAAACATAAAAAAACCTATTATTTTAATAACATATATTAACTTTCACTATTCACACTTCCTCTCTCGGTCTTATATATATATATATATATATATATATATATATATATATATATATATATATATATATATATATATATATATATATATATATATATATATATATATATATATATATATATATATATATACCTTTTTTTTTTTTTTTTTTACCTTCTCACCCCCTGACCATCCCTTGTTGAGGCGGCCACACTTCGCTAATGAAGCCTCCCGCCGCAGTCGGTCTCGTCCAGAGATCTTCCAAAGAAGTGATGCCCCAGAAGATTTTGGGGCGACAGTTGGAAGGACAGTCTAAAAGAAAGTGATCCACGGTCTCCGGGGCCCTTTTGCATCTGGTACAAGTGGAAGATGTTGCCTGGTTTAAATTGAATTTGTGTTTGTAATGTTGTAAGTTAGGGTGGTGCCCGCATCTTAATCTTGCTAGTGAGATTTGTAAGTGTCTTGGGAGGTTGTTGGAGTCGGGGTTTATTTCGGGAGGGGGTTCGTTTAGGATGTTGTTTGGAGGTCTGTTGATCATGTATGAATGTGTTAGTTGAGTGTGTACATGTTTGGTTGTTGTAGTATTGGGGGGAGGAGGGGGAATGAGATTTAGGATCTGTTTGTAAAAGGTTCCGGTGGACGATGGAGGTTGTTTTAGTCTTTGTTTGGTAGGTTGGAGGAGAGTTTTGTGAGAAGGGTGTGTGGGTAAACGAGTTTTTGCATAAAATTGGGTGCCTATCATTTCGAGGTGGTTCCTTATAGGTAGTATCTTGGTTTCGTTATGAAGGTGTTGTTGAGGGGTTGTGGGTGTGCAGCCGGTAATGGTGCGAAGGGCTTTATTTTGTGTTATTTGGAGTGTCGTTAAGTTTTGGTCGGAGAGCAGCGGGTGCCAGATGGGGGAGGCATAGTTGATGGTGGGGCGTATAAATTGTTTGTATATTGCGATTGAGGTTTGTATGTTGTTGTGTATGTCAGTGTTGGCCACTGTTTTGAGGATGTTGAGTTTTCTGGTTGCGGCTGAGGTGGTATTTTGAATGTGCTTGGAGAAAGTGAGGTGAGTGTCAAATGTTAGGCCGAGAATCTTTGGGGTTTTGTTGAAGGGTATGGGGGTGTTGTTTAGTAGGACTTGTGGGTGGGTGTTGGATATGTGTTTGTCTGTTGTTATGAGGGTTATGGAGGATTTGCTTGGGGATGCTGTCATCCTGTTTTCGACTAGCCAAGTTTGGAGTTGAGTTAGGTAGTCTTGAGTGAGTGATGTTGCGGTGGTGAGGTTTTTGTGAGTGGTGGCTATAGTTATGTCGTCGGCGTATGAAGTGATGCGGGTGAAAGTTGTTTGGGGTTGTGGGAGGTCTGCTGTGTATAGGTTGAATAGAGTGGGGGAGAGTATGGCTCCTTGGGGAACTCCGTTTCTAATGTTGATGGTACGTGATTTATGGCCGTTTTGTTGTATTTGGGCGGTATATATATATATATATATATATATATATATATATATATATATATATATATATATATATATATATATATATATATATATATATATATATATATATATATATATGAGATGAACTCTAGATTTATTAGTATTTGGAAACGTAATCAAACTCACTGAAATAGACAACAATTTATTAATTATAGTCAGAAATATTAAGATACTATATTATTTTAAACCACTCAGATAATAAGGCACAGTATTAAACACCAATTATTTTCTTTAGATACCAAAACAGTATATTCCAGGTCTCATAATAAGTCTTCCAGAAAACGGTTCTCCCAGTCCGACAACAACAATTTGAACCCAGTTGCCAGTTTTAAAAGTTTCCAAATGCTAATAAATCTAGAGTTCATCTCATATATATATGTCGATACAAATGCAAACTATCGAATGTGAAAAATCACTTTTTTCCCTTCCGCCCTCCAGAGAGTTTTTTCAGAAATGATGTGTATGGTGGCAATGTCTTAACTTGAATTCATTTTGCAAACTAAAGAAATAGCAGTTTCAATGTATCGAAAATGTACAGTTTGTTATATTTTTCTACGGCTAAATATCGAATACATAGGTTAAATGCTTAAAAAAAAAAAAAAAAAACATCAACCAACAATCATTCATAAAAGTACCTTTGAGAGCAATAATGAAAACATCCTTGTTGTATTTGCTGATTTGAAAATGAGCATTTTAGGTGTTTTTTTGGTTTCCTGAAAAGTAGTGATTTTCGCATTCGATAGTTTGCGTTTGTATCGACGATATATATATATATATATATATATATATATATATATATATATATATATATATATATATATATATATATATATATATATATATATATATATATATATATATATATATATATATATATATATATATATATATATATATGACTTTTCATGCGCAGTTCTTACATTTACAAGTTTAAATTGGGAATTACGATATTATCTATGATGTCTGAGTAATCTGATGACATTTTTAAATTACTTAAATCAGAAGTGATTCCTGTGAAATTTATTTACCAAATTTCTTGTCTTTACAGGTCTAAAGAGAGACTATCTTTGGTGTGAACTGAAAAAATTCACTTGCTAAAATTCATTTTAATAATAAAATTAAAGCTATTTTGATCATAGTCTTGGGTTCTAGAAAGGCTTGGCTTTTCATCCTGCTGGAGATAAACAGAAAATCTGAATAATTTTTAGAAAATTTTGAAATTTTCTTTTTTTTTTTTTTTACCTACTTTAATTTCTAAAATAAAACAATATACTTACAGTTAACTTAACATTTGAAGGATTGGATGTACAATCACCTGTTCTTCTTACACTGTTATAATGATCACCATTATGGTAAGATATATGAACTTCTTTAACATTTTCCTTGCCATTAGAACCATCTATCTATTTAGATTAAAACAATTTTAATTAATTATATATACCTATATATATATATATATATATATATATATATATATATATATATATATATATATATATATATATATATATATATATATATATATTTTTTTTTTTTTTTTTTTTTTATTCAATACACCGTATCCCGAAAGATGCAGGGTGGCGTCGGCTAAAGAAACATAATGTTCCTGCAACCGTACATGGGACGAAAATCCTGGTTAAAAAGGTTCCCAGCCTTTAAAACCATGCGAAGAATAATTCTTCAATTATCCTGACTGCGACGAAATCCCAATCCTTTTTAACAACCAGATGTTATGTATTTGTATAAATATAATTTCACACTCTCTTTAATATGTCTTTTTAAAATGTTTACTTGTTGAAAAAAACTGTTATTTAAAATTTTGTTGCTCCTCCTCTATAGTCCATTTAAAATTAATTTTGTTTCATTATTTAATCTAAATTTAATTTCTAATTCTGATTTAATAAAAAAAAAATCAAAATATTTTAAAATATTCAAAAATTTTAGTTATCTTCTTATATACAATATCTGGCGCTAATTCTTCAGGTCCATCTTCTTTCCTCTTCTAATAGTTCCTCGAAAATCTTACAACACTCTCAATCCCTTCTCTGGCTCTTCTCTTTTCTTCTTTCCCAGCTGTTTCCCAATGCGACTGATTTCGACAGCAGTCAGTCAATATATCAAATATATATATATATATATATATATATATATATATATATATATATATATATATATATATATATATATATATATATATATATATATATATATATATATATATATATATATATATATATATATATATATATATATATATATATATATATATATATATATATATATATATATATATATATATATATATATATATATATATATATATATATATATATATATATATATATATATATATATATATATATATATATATATATATATATATATATATATATATATATATATATAATATATATATATATATATATATATATATATATATATATATATATATATATATATATATATATATATATATATATATATATATATATATATATATATATATATATATATATATATATATATTACCCCCTAAAACAAAAGACGGAAATCGACTTAAAAGTATGTAAAACCCGACATTAAAACAATAAAAAGTAAGACACTAAAATTAACGAAGACATTAAGTAAAATTACAAGTTAATTATAAATTAATTTGTAATTGTTACTTGTAATTTTACTTAATGTCTTCGTTAATTTTAGTGTCTTACTTTTTATTGTTTTAATGTCGGGTTTTACGTACTTTTAAGTCGATTTCCGTCTTTTGTTTTAGGGGGTAGTAGATATAAATATAAATTAGTAGTTTTTCTTTAACTATATATATATATATATATATATATATATATATATATATATATATATATATATATATATATATATATATATATATATATATATATATATATATATATATATATATATTGTGAGGTTTTTAACCTATGTAATCCCTTTTCCACAGGTTGTGTGATGCCAATTGCATGTGTTTGTCTTGTGATAATCTAACAGCACTGGTGTTTTCTTGTGCATGTCCCTTTTGCTTGGCTGCTTGTTAAGATAATCCCATTATCTTACCCTTCATGTATCTATCTAAGATAAGTTTTGGACCATATGAACTTTCATGTCATATGTCCTAATTTTTTTCTATTATTTTATATATATATATCTTCTTTCTTTCAGGCATCTTTTTCGTAATTTTTCCATACCTAATTTTGTTGTTGGTTAAACTTAAACAAAAATATAATTGTACATTTCATACATCATTGCGTACAATTGGTATTCTAAAGTAGTGATAATATTTATATTGAGGATATATAGAAGTCTTGGTAATCCCTATTTCCATCATTCCATCAAGATTACATAAAATTAGGACCGTATTGGTAATCCATAGTTCCATCCAGATTACATAACGTTAGGACCCTTGCAGCTGAAAGGGGTAAATAAAATATAGATTTGGTAATTTGTCGGTAATCTTTTGAATATACAAGTGAAAAAATTCTTAATTAAATTTCTATTGCAGTTCCTATACTGGATTCCATACTTCGAACGTATATCTTATCTTGGAATTAATAGTTCTTATTTTGAAATTCAAACTGTAACGTGATAACTTAACTGATAATCCGACATCGTTGCTTAAATCAGAACTTTTCCTCCAAGCGTCAATTTGTCAAAAAATCGATCACTTATATCGACGAGTCTCAATTGAAAACCATTATTCTTAAAGTCGGCAATAATAAATCCAACTTACTAGTGAAAAGGGGAATAACGTAAATCTCACTCAGGTCGACGCCAAGTTATCCTTCTATAACAAATTTAAGTATAGTTCCAATATTGTTAATCTATTATTTTATTGGTAATGAATTATTGGTAATATGTTAAACTAAAATTTCACATAATTATTAGTGATATATATATTATTATAATTTCTTTTATAAGTTTATATAGTCCATCGTATTTAAAATAAAAACCGAGATAACTCTAATAATAGTAAATTTCAATTTAAAATTTTGTTCATTAATAGAAAAATGTTTTTATTACTTGTAAATTTTGTAAAAAGATTGTAATCCCGTTTGTAAGTAAAGTTAAAATTAGGCGTGTGTGTTTGAATAAATCCTTGTAGATAGCTGTCCAAGTATCCTGTGATACGAACGTTAATCTGAAATCTTTGTAAATTAACATGTTAGTCTAATTACTAAATTAAAAATAAATAATAAATAGAGTACGGCTCGTTTATTACAAACGTACTCGGTTTCAAGCGTTATCTATAATATAATAAACACGGCAAGCCGAGTCGCCCGTACAATATATATATATATATATAATTTTTCATTCGCAGTATATAATATATATATATATATATATATATATATATATATATATATATATATATATATATATATATATATATATATATATATATATATATATATATATATATATATATATATATATATATATGGCACAACTGCCATTTTACCTTCTACTAAAGCTAAATTCTTCGCTCAAACTTTTGCCTCTAACTCTACCTTAGATGCTTCCGGAGCTATTCCTCCTCCTTCAACCCCCTCCAACTCATTTATGACTAACATTGTAATTTCTTCTAAAGATGTCACTTCTGCTCTCTCTGAGCTTAACACTAAGAAGGCGTATGGTCCTGATGGTATTCCTCCTGCGGTTCTCAAAACTTGTGCTTCCGAGCTTGCACCCTGCCTTGGTAAACTATTTCGTCTTTGCCTTTCTACTTCGACTTTTTCATCTTGCTGGATATGTGCACTCATTCAACCTATGCCGAAGAAGGGGGACACCTCTCAGCCCTTTAACTATCGTCCCATTTCTTTAACCTCCGTTCTTTCTAAAGTTTTTGAATTTATCCTTAACAGGAAGATTTGGAAACATCTCAATTCTTCCAATCTTATCTCTGATCGCCAGTATGGCTTTCGTAAAGAACGTTCTACTGGTGATCTTCTTTCCCTACTTTCTGACTCTTGGTCCTCCGCTCTTCGGGGTTTTGGTGAATCTTTCGCTGTGGCGCTAGACATATCGAAAGCTTTCGATAGAGTCTGGCACAAAGCTTTGATTTCTAAACTTCCCTCTTTCGGAATCTATCCTTCTCTCTGTGACCTTCTCTCTCTAATTTCCTTTCTGATCGTTCTATAGCAGCTATTGTAGACGGCCACCGTTCTCCCTATGAATCCATAAATAGTGGTGTTCCTCAAGGATCCTGTCCTTTCTCCAACTCTTTTTCTAATTTTCATCAATGACCTTCTCTCTATTACTTCGTCTCCTATACACTCCTATGCCGATGACTCCACCCTTCATTACTCCTTTCAGTTTGAAAGACGTCCCTCCCAACAGCAGTTGACAGATTCAAGAAGGATGGCCTTGGAGCAACTGACCTCTGATCTTTCTCGTATTTCAAATTGGGGCAGAGAAAACATGGTCATTTTCAATGCCTCAAAAACTGAATTCCTCCATCTTTCTACTCGACACAATCTTCCACACAACTATGATATCTTCTTCGAAAACACTCAAGTCAAACCTTCATATATATATATATATATATATATATATATATATATATATATATATATATATATATATATATATATATATATATATATATATATATATATATATATATATATATATATATATATATATTTACCTCTGGTGGGCAAAGGCCAGAGGCCTACCTAATTTCCACCAGAGAAAAGAGCAAATCGGTATACTGGTCTAATTAAAGGCCGACATGTTCCGAAACACGGCGTTTGAAGGTGAGTAAGTCATAGGAAATTGGGAAAATAGATGAAAGGAGGGTGTTCTAGACTTTACCAGCAGAATAAATGCAAGATTGAGCATAGCTGTTAAGTCTGGGGTCAAAGAGTTAGACAGAGAAAGGATGAGACTGTGTAGAAAGACGTGTCGCACAAGCTCTTCTCAAAGGAGGAGGTATGCGACGAGAGATTTTGGAAGAGCAGTGCCCATTGTAATACCAATAGTATAGTGAAAGTAACGCAACAATTCGACGGGCAGAAAGAGACTGGAGAGAATTAATGAGAGTAGGAGAGTTGATAAGATGAAAAGTCCGAGACTCTACCTTTTCAAGGAGAGTTGTATGAATGGAACCACCCCAGATGTGTGAGGCGTACTTCATACAGGGGCCAAAAACATCCCTATAAAGAGCAAGCAACTGGGGTGGTGTGAAGAAGTTCTGAAGGCGCCTCAGAACATCCAACTTCTTAGAAGCTTGTTTAGAAAGAGAAGTAATATGATCTTTCCAAGAAACATCACGATAAAAGGATGAGCCGAGAATATTAACAACAGATGATGGTTTGAGTTGTGTGTTTTCGAAGAAGACATCATAGTTGTGTGGAAGATTGTGTCAAGTGGAAAGATGGAGGAATTGAGTTTTTGAGGCACTGAAAACAACCATATTTTCTCTGTCCCAATTTGAAATGCGTGAAATATGAGAGGTTAGTAGCTCCAAGGCTACCCTTCTCGATTCAATCAACGGATGTTGTGAGGGACGTCTTTCAAACTGAAAGGAGTAAGGGTGGAATCATAAGCATAGGAGTAGATAGGGGATGAGTTAAAAGAGAGAAGGTCATTAATGAAAAGCAGAAAAAGTGTTGGGGATAGGACAGAAATTTGAGGAACACCACTATTAACAGATTTAAAGGAAGAACGGTGGCCGCCTACAACAACTGCTATAGAACGACCAGAAGGGAAATTAGAGAGAAAATCAAAGCTTTGTGTCAGACTCTATCAAAGGCTTTTGATATGTCCAGCGCAACTGCAAAAGATTCACCGAAATGCCAAAGACCGGAGGACTAATTGTCAGAGAGAAAGGAAAGATCACCAGTAGAGCGTTTCTTACGAAAGTCATACTGACGATGAGAGATAAGATTAGAAGAATTGATATGTTTTCAAATCTTTCTGTTAAGGATATTCATAAAAGTTATAGAGAACTGAGGTCAAAGAAATGGGACGATAGTTGGAGGGTTTAGAGAGATTCCCCCTCTTCGGCACAGGCTGAATGAGCCAGCAAGAAGGGAAGGTTGAAGTAGAAAGACAAAGACGAAATATTTTACCAAGGCAGGGAGCAAGCTCGAAAGCACAAGTTTTAAGAACCACAGGAGGAATACCATCCGGACCATACGCCTTCAGAGAGAACAGAAATAACGTCTTTGGAAGAAATTATAATTTTAGGCATAAATGAGTTGGAGGGGGTTGAAGGAGGAGGAATAGCTCCGGAATTGTCTAAAGTTGAATTAGAGGCAAAAGTTTAAGCGAAGAGTTCAGCTTTAGAAGAAGATAAAACTACAATTGTGCCATCGGGAGATATTAAAAGAGGGAAATAGAAAAAAGCAAAGTTAAAAGTTGACATTTTTTGCAAAATGCCAGAAAGATCGCGACAAAGAAGCAGAAAGATTATTGCATTTTCTAAGGAGAAAAGAGAAATGAATTTTTAGTGTTACAAAGGATGGATTTTGAACGCTTCCAGTTGCAAATGTTTCTGAAATTTGAAGATGATGGTAATCTCTGAAGGCAACATCTCTACAGCGGATAGCGCGAGAACAAGCAGAGTTAAACCATGAGTTGTTAGGTTTAGTAGAAGAGAAAGGAAATGGAATGTATGCCTCCATGCCAGAGAGATTCACCTCGGCAATGCGTTCTGCACACTTCGAGGGACCCCTCCCACAGAAGCAATAATCATTCCACTGGAAATCAAAGAAGTCCGACCAGCTTGTGGCTCCAAAGTGCCACAAACGTTCCTTTCAATAGAAGGGGGTCTTTCCTGCAGAAGACTTGAAGAGATAGAAGAGGATACAGCTAAAAGAAGGTGATGGGAGGAACCCAGAGGAGGAAAGAGTTTAACAGTATAAGGAGAAGGATTTGAAGTTAGAAAAAGGTCTAGAATGTTGGGTTCATCTCCAAGACGATCAGTGATACGAAAAGGGAGCTACACCAACTGCTCAAGGACGTTTTGGATAGGGAAAGGGAAGGCAAGTTCATTAGCTGTATAATGGGAACTAGAAGAAGGCCAATGACAGTGGTGAACATTGAAATCACCTAATATGATGATATCTAAGAAAGGAGAAGAGAGAATGCGCTCTATTTTGGTTTAAACAGTCAAAGAATTTAGGATAGTCAGTAGAATTAGGAGATAAATAAACTTAAGAAATGAATTTAGTCGTAGAATGGCAGAGAGCCTGAGCCATAAGGTGGAATATTTGGAAGACTCCAAATTAGAGACATAAGAGCAAATGACATCATTGCGCATGTATGAACAACCACCTTTGGCTGAAAATTGAGGATAGAGACAGGAGGAGGAAACAGAATAGGGTTTGCTATCAGAACACTCAAACATCTAAGTTTCGGTCTAGAAGAGAGATGATGTTCAGCAAAGTGGAAATTGGAGTGCAGCCCTCGAATGTTGCAGAAATTAATGAAAAAAATAGTGCATTAAGACAAGCCAGCTGTAGAATCCTGGTGGCACCAACTCCCAAGTGGTGGTGGGGGGGAAAAGGTGGATGAGGGGCTATTTTTGGAAGCCACCCCCTGAGGCTACTGTTGTTACCATAATTAAGTTGCTTTTTTTTTTAAAGAGTTTGTGTCTGTAATAGTGTTTTATGCGTGTGAAGGAGAGCCTACTCTGTGTAGAAGGTGGAGATGAGCATGAAAGGGAGCGAACCATTGGGCACCAGGATGAAATGGGAAGTACTCTTAACATCGAAGTACTCTAACATCCCATATATCTAATTGGAGGTAATCTCATCTCCTCCCGAACGCTACTTCTTTCCCCTTCAATATATATATATATATATATATATATATATATATATATATATATATATATATATATATATATATATATATATATATATATATATATATATATATATATATATATATATAGTTGAAATTGGTCTGTTCCTAGGGAACCTTAATTTAATAATAAATAATGTTGCTAGCAATGCAGGAAAAGATATCATTTTATTAAGCTTTAATAATAGATGCTAAAGGCAATATGAAATAAATAAATGACAGTTCATATGATAGACGTTTCGGGTTATCTAAACCCATTATCAATATCATCTGTAAATGAAATAAAATATGTAACAATCAGTATAAATGTAAGAGATAATTATAAACACAATTTAACAAATTAATAACACCAAGAATATTTATCAATAATTGAACTAAAAATAAAAATAAATAAAAATAAATATTAACTATAAATTAAGCACACTAAACTATTGTGAACAAGGTGAGTACAAATTAACAAATAAGCAAATTGAGATTTTGTCAAACAGATTGTAGTTTGTAATTACTTGGTTGTAAAATTTTTGTAAATCATTAAATAACCTTAATTTTACTCCCTAATACACCCGTTTCATCCATTCATATTTTTTAAAATTTTACAACCAAGTAATTACAAACTACAATCTGTTTGACAAAATCTCAATTTGCTTATTTGTTAATTTGTACTCACCTTGTTCACAATAGTTTAGTGTGCTTAATTTATAGTTAATATTTATTTTTATTTATTTTTATTTTTAGTTCAATTATTGATAAATATTCTTGGTGTTATTAATTTGTTAAATTGTGTTTATAATTATCTCTTACATTTATACTGATTGTTACATATTTTATTTCATTTACAGATGATATTGATAATGGGTTTAGATAACCCGAAACGTCTATCATATGAACTGTCATTTATTTATTTCATATTGCCTTTAGCATCTATTATTAAAGCTTAATAAAATGATATCTTTTCCTGCATTGCTAGCAACATTATTTATTATATATATATATATATATATATATATATATATATATATATATATATATATATATATATATATATATATATATATATATATATATATATAAGGGTTTGACAAATTTTTATTGTTTTGGTTAAAACAAGTATGATAAATCTTACCTGCCACAAAGGTGTATTTAGTTGATGAATAACAACTTTGACCCCATTTAATCTTGCAAATGCAACGATGCATTCATTTCCCCCATAAGTTCCCAACTCAGCAAGATTGCTCACTGTTAAAAATTATAAATGAGTAATATATTAAATACATAGTTACTATATATATATATATATATATATATATATATATATATATATATATATATATATATATATATATATATATATATATATATATATATATATATATATATATATATATATATATATAATGTGACAATTAAGAAATTTTTGATGATGATGATGATGAAACTGAAAATGTATATTTTAAAAATTCCAATTATTTTAATTTTTTTAAGTTTTATAATAAGGAAGTTTTAAATTGTCTTTTCTTTATTATCCATTCAAATGTGTAAACCTATCAATACATGTAATTTAAATATGTAGTATGATACTAGGTTTCCCACTAGCTATCAACAACAGATATGTGCTTATAGATATCAAGGTAGTAGTCATATGTTAATAAAATGTGAGAATTATGCTGACATCACAACATGTGTTGGAAGTGATCGCCATTAACATCAAGGTATGCCTTTTTGCGATTTTCCATGTTACAGATGGTTGCTGTCAACATATAGGGAGTCACAGCATCTACTGCCTGCAGAATGATGTCTTTCAGCTAAATGTGAGTACATGGCTTGTTGAGATATACTTTTCCTTTTATCATGCCCCATGGGAAGAAATCCGGCAGGGTAAAGTTAGGGGACCTTGGTAGCTAAAGTCCCTTTGGAAATTACCCGATCTTCAAAGAGGGACTCAATGTCCTACATGCTGACGATGATCGTGGCAAGTGACGCCTTCCTTTTGAAAATGGCAAGTACACAATACCCTCATCATCCAAATGATATAAACTCATTGAAGATGTCCATATACAAATTTTTTTAAGTAATGACCAGTACAATGATATCTATAAAAGCATGTCTGGGGCCGAAAGCGAGTGAAACTGTGAGACACCCTGTAGTATCTTCAGAACATTGATTTAAATATTTTAATATGTAAGAGCATTGACTAAAATGCGAAATTCTAGTATTTTAAATTAAAAGCTCTTAAATTGTGATGCATAAACAATCTTTTTTCCAGTTTCTAGGGTAATTCAATTTCGTCTTGTAAGTATATATTTGCACCCACTACTAAAAAGCCTTTCACTTTCAATAGAAGAAGGTGGAGTAGAGATATTTATAAGCCAAAATAAATAAATTATTTAGCTGAAAATTGACAATAACAATTATTTATCTCATCACAAATATTATATATATATATATATATATATATATATATATATATATATATATATATATATATATATATATATATATATATATATATATATATATATATATATATATATATATATTCTCTGCAAAATAAGTAATAGCAGAGAATATAGTTAAATTTCTAACTAGAATCTAATACGAAAATATTCCTTCCAAATAAATGTCAATTAATAAATTTTTCCTGCTTGAAAAAAAATAAAATAAATAAATAAATGTCCAAATATAAGTGACTGAATTGTATAATCATAATAGTAGGTGTAACATTGTTATGTAGGGATGTAAACAAAGCTAATCAAATAACTAGTTCAATAAATATATATATATATATATATATATATATATATATATATATATATATATATATATATATATATATATATATATATATATATATATATATATATATATATATATATATATATATAAGAAATTACAATGTTTTTCAAAAGGTTCATCATCTTCAACAAATGGTTCAAAGTCTTCTCTATGATTTCTCATATAAGTGACAACATCTTGGCGATGTTTAAGATGTGTTTTAGGAGTTCCATCAATTTGATCAGCTAATGCTCCAAAAAGACAGTTTCTAAAATTAAGACAATAAAGCAATTGCATTACCATAAAATAAAATAATCAAATTATATTAATTTCTAAATAGTTTTAAATCTTACCCATCCCCTGGTATTTCTCGTAAAGTAAGCTTCATGGTAGAAAGTTGATGTTTCATTGACAGAAAGTTCTTTTCCTGACAAGAACTTTCTGATGGTGACCTTGATTTGGGAGTTTTCCTTTCTTTATTGGTTTTTTCTTCCCTTTTTCTTGCCATTTCACTGAAATAATATTAATTAATTTTAAAGATTTGTAATTTATTAAACAACTGTGAAAATCTCATATAAAATCTTCATGTAAAAATAGAAAATATATAGTTAAGAATAAGTGTCATGGAAATGATGGAGGTTTGAAGATGAGGATTTAAATAGCAAATGGAAGAACCAAGATAAAACAATAAATATACACATCTTGAGACATTTTAAATATGAACAGGTCAGAAACATTCCATTAAGAAAATTAAGAAACTATAGGAATGAAATTTAAATTTCCTGAATGACTACCTGAAAAGTTTTAAGGTGTAAGTTATGTGGCATAATAACTAATTTAATCATATGACATTGCTGATTTAGTTTTGAATAATCATCACCATTACAGAATCAGCAAAGAAAATCATGAACAATAGTAGCTGTTACCATTATGAATTTTTTATATAATATTTTGAAATGATAAAAATATGAAAAGATATTATATACTCATTCAATTAGTTATTTTGGTTTTGTCTTTTTCTTTTGGCATACTTTATAATTAGCTACCACCATAAATTTGGGATGCAATTGAAGTAAATTTAACAAATAATGAATATAAACAATTAATCATTTATATATATATATATATATATATATATATATATATATATATATATATATATATATATATATATATATATATATATATATATATATATATGAACCAACCGGGGCCATGGCTAAAAATCAGAGAAAACTGGGGTTTGCCTGCCGGGGTTAAAATGGGAAATTATACTTGAGGGGACAATCCAAATTTTTTTTTTGTTTTTTTTTTTTGTTTTAAATTTTCAGCCTATTCTCCTGAAATTTTCGGTGTATATAGCTTTTTTCAGGTGAAAAAATAGTCTTATTTCTAGTGTTTTTCTGAGTCTATAACTATTAAAAAGTTTTTTTTTTTTTTTTGAAATTTGACCCTTTTCAAATGAATGGCGAGGCCAAACCACTTTTCGGAATGACCTGAAATTTCTACTGTATATTCAGAATTCTATTGGCAACAAAAACTTGTAACAGACTTTTGTTCCTAGAATTATAGAAAAATTGTTATAAGCCCAAAACTGAACTATAAAAAAAAAAAAATTTGTTTGAAAAAAAAAAAATCCACCTTTTCGGACAAAAAAAATTAAAACAAAAAACTAAAACTATAACATTTATTTTTGGTGGGTGTATAGATGAGGGATGGGGCTACAAATTCCTCTCTATGCTTTATTCAATGCGATTTGTCGGTTTCGAGATATAGCCTCCAAGACGATAAATTTTTGACCAAATTTCAAAAATTAAAAGTTAAAAAAAAAAAAAAATTAAAAAAAAAAAAAAAATAAATAATAATATAATATATATAATAATAATATATATATAATATATATATATATATATATATATATATATATATATATATATTATTTTTTTTTTTTTTTTTTTTTTTTTTTAATAATAATAATATATATATATATATATATATATAAAATAAAAAAATATATTTATATATATATATATATATATATATATATATATATATATATATATATATATATATATATATTATAACAGGATAGCCAGAAATGGATGCAACATCAATTTTTTATTATTATTTAACTTTTAATGATCACAATAATTTCTTTGAAAAAACAATTACATTATACATCTTCTTAATATTAAATAAATACATCAACACCCTACACCCCAACATATGTTACGCTATAGAACTAGAACAACATAATACTCTCGCCTTTCTTGATACCTCCATCAGGAGAACATCCCACACCTTTCTCACATCTGTATTCTGAAAACTTTTCTTTCCACCGTCTGTTACCAATTTCTATAGTGCCTCTCCCTACAATTATAAAATCAACACCATCCTCACATTTATACATAAGGCATATAAACTTTCATCAACGTATCTTAATTTAAATACTGAATTCAACTTTAAAAATTCAATTTTAAAAACTTTTTTGTTTTGATTCATAATAGTGATTCAACAACTTTACCTAGGTAAGACCCTAAGGTAAAGTTTGAAAAATGTAAGATATAAAATTATGAATATACCTGTATTTTTATACATATAATTGTTATTTTATTGCTATGTATCAAACTTGAATCAATTAGGTACATTTCAAAATTATTATTTTGTTTATCCTTTCAGTCGATATGGTTAAAAGATCAGTTTCAGCAGTATGAGAGTACTTTACAAATTCCCAGGATAGGCTCGAATTAACTAAATTTTCAGAAATAAATTTCAAAAAATTACAGATTTTGTATAATAAAAGTTTGAAAAAAAAAAAAATACAAATTTTTTTTTTCTGATTCACAATAGTTTTCCAACAGGTTTACTTAATTAAGTAAGACCCTAAGTTAAAGTTTGAAAAAATGCAAGATATAAAATTATCAATATAACCTGTATTTATTACACATATCATTGCTATTTTATTATAGTGTATCAAATTTGTATCATTTAGCTATATTATTTAAAAATTATTTTGTTATACTTTTAGTCACTATGCCTAAAAGATCAGCTTCAGCAGTATGGGAGTACTTTACAATGTTTCAGGATAGGCTCGAAATAGCTAAATGTAACATATGCAGTCAGAAAATTAGAAGAGGATCTCCGGGGGCTACAAGTAAAAAATTTTCAACCAAATCTTTATAGGGACATCTAAAATTAAAACACAAAGATGAATATTCACTCGGAGAAAGGGAGAGGTCAAAAGAAACAGAAAAAAAAGAGAATTTTAAAAAAACAAGAAGAAAAATCTTATTATTTGACTGATTGAGCTGAAATTTTCAGGGTATATACATTTTTTCCTGAAGTTCTGAGTAGATTTTGAGTATTTTTCTGAGTCTATAACTGTTTGAAAATTATTTGGACCCAAAGTTTTTAAAAAATGAATAGCGGGGTCAAACCACTGGTTCACATGAGCTGAAAATTTAACTGAATAATCTTAGCCCAAATTTCTTGCACTGGTGAGAACAGATTTTTGATATCACGAGTAGAAAAAAAATTACAAACACTTGAAAATTTTTTTTTTTTAAAAATCGTACCCTTCTGGAGAAAAATTTTTTTAAAAAAAACGCTACCTTTTGGATATTGCTTAGAGGAGAGACAGGGCAACAACTTTTATTTAGTGCATTAATAAATACTATTTGTTTGAAGCAAGATATAGGCTCTCAAACTTTGGAAATTTTTTAAATTTGGTAAAAAAATGGACCTTTTTGAAGGCTATATCTCGAAACCAACGAATCGCATCGAATAAAGTATAGAGGAATTTGTAGCCCAATTCCTCCTTTATGCACCCACCAAAAATAAGAAATGTTAAAGTTGTACCTCTTTTTTTTTTTTTTTTTTGTCCGAAATTTTTTTTTTTTTTTTTTTTTTTTTAGTTCAGTTTTGGGCTTATAACATTATTTCCATAACTCTGAGAACAAAAGTCTGTTACAAGTTTTTGTAGCCAATAAAATTCTGAATATATATTCCAAATTTCAGGTTATTCCGAAGTGGTTTGGCCCCACCATTCATTTGAAAAAGGGTCAAATTTCCAAAAATAATCTTTTAGCAGTAATAGACTCAGAAAAAAAAAAATGCTAGAAATGGAAAAAAAAAAAAAAAAAAAAAAAGTATATATATATATATATATATATATATATATATATATATATATATATATATATATATATATATATATATATATATATATATATATATAACACTGAAAATTTCAGGAGAATCGGCTGAAAATTAAAAAAAATTTGAAATTGGATTGTCCCTCAAGTATAATTTGCCATTTTAACCCCAGCCGGGAAACCTCGGTTTTCTCTGATTTTTAGCCGGGGCCGGGGCCCCAGTCGGTTATATATATATATATATATATATATATATATATATATATATATATATATATATATATATATATATATATATATATATATATATATATATATATATATGAGTTAACAATTCCTATTAACAGGATATTTTTGCAAAATCTATTTTCCTACTACCATTTACAGAGCATAACAAAAAAATTCTTGTAGCGTGAATCTAAAGCTTCTTTTTCCAGATCAAAATAATTCCTATTATTAACAGGATATTTTTTGCAAAATCTATTTTCCTATTACCATTTACAGAGCATAACAAAAAAATTCTTGTAGCGTGAATCTCCAGCTTCTTTTTCCAGATCAAAATAATTCCTATTATTAACAGGATATTTTTTGCAAAATCTATTTTCCTATTACCATTTACAGAGCATAACAAAAAAATTCTTGTAGCGTGAATCTCCAGCTTCTTTTTCCAGATCAAAATAATTCCTATTATTAACAGGATATTTTTTGCAAAATCTATTTTCCTATTACCATTTACAGAGCATAACAAAAAAATTCTTGTAGCGTGAATCTCCAGCTTCTTTTTCCAGATCAAAATAATTCCTATTATTAACAGGATATTTTTTGCAAAATCTATTTTCCTATTACCATTTACAGAGCATAACAAAAAAATTCTTGTAGCGTGAATCTCCAGCTTCTTTCCAGATCAAAATAATTGGAATAAAAAGACTGAAGAGAAGGGGGAGTTTGAGATGCAACAGGGGAAGCAGATTTGAAGTAGCTACGAGAATATAAAGTTGAATCATTAGTATATTATTAATATTACATGGTATCAAAAGGGTGGAATAAGATCATAAAAAAGGAAAGAAAATAAGTCCCACTGATTGGGACAATTTGAGATAGACAAGAATTGCTAAAATAAGTAAACTGAAAAAGAAGATTACAAAGTCACAATGAGTGCAATTTCCCATCAGAAGTTATAAAAATTCAAAAGGCACCTAGTAAGCCTTATTTTATTTCTGAGAGAGTATATCTATATTAAGCATTATTGGTGAAACAATACTCATTTAACCAGTAAAAAATGGAAGTGAGGAGGTGGAGGATTTCTTCCTACCTTCAATTACCATTCTAGTACACTTCCATTTTTTAAAAAAAGTTTAGTAATTGATCTATGAAAGAAGTTGTTAAAGCATAACTACTGCTTTATGTGGAGAATCTTTTAGTAGCAAGATAAGGAAATTGCTACTACAATGGCCTTTTTTCCTTTTCAACTGCTGGTCTTCACCATTATGGTGTGCATGTCAGCAAATTGCACTAGATACATTGAAGTTTCTGAAAGCTTGGTATAGGTCTATTTTACCGAAACTTCCTTCATATCATTTTACTTTTTGTAACTTCATTCTAGATTTATCTTTATGAACTTATGTAGACCTTTTATTCCACCTCAAAATATTTTAATATTTATTATAAAATATTACTAAGCATTATTCAATTCTTGACTCTGTTACTCATTGATGTTATTCAATTATGCACTTCAAAACATAGTCACTCTCAAATTAATGATTTTAGTTAGAATAAAACCAAGTATCTATAAAAATAATCCACATTTTTTTTCAGATCAGAAATTGTCAGTTGCCTTGTAGGAACTAACAAAGTTTTCTATTCACATATTTTGAATTGTGAGCCATAAATAAATTGTTTGTTTTAACAATGTAGATTCTCTCTTTTTAATAATTAAAACAATCGTTCTTATAACTACAACTTCAAAAACAAGAAATTTACACATCCTATATTCTCAATAATCTTAACTTTTCTGTGTTATCTTGGAAGAATAACTTCTATCAATATTCTTTAATTTTCTTAAGATCTTTGATCACTTGATTCTGTATCTACAAAATTTTCTAAGAGGCAATAAGTATTGAGATGCTTTTACAACTGTTTCACATCAACTCGGTTACTAACAAAGTATAGATATACCAAGCAAGAAAATCCAATAACATTCAATGTAAAAAACTAATCACTGCACAATATTTAAAAATGGCTATTCAGTAGTGTATTTTATTAATATAAATGGATGAAACTGGTATTATAGATTATCTAGAACAATTTGAAGAAAAAAAAAAAAAAAAAAAAAAAAAAAAAAAAGTGTTTAGACTGAAATATTCTAAGAAAAATGAAAGATATGTATGGGAGAAAAATTTGTCCAAATTTTTCAGCATATTTCCTTTGTCAAAATGACTTGATAATTGACCTGTACATAGTTAAATCAAATTGATATTCATTTTTGTTATACTTGAAGTTTTTATGTTGGCTGCCCAAAAAAAAGGTCAAATTTACAAAAAAAAATCATGAAAAATAAAATTTTTAAATATTATTTTTGGACAAAACTTTTTTTCTACCCATGCAAAGTTCATGAAATTTTCAGAGGTTGAATAGTTGGGTGAGATACACATTCTTTAATTAAAATTTTTGCTATTTTTGGACAAAACTTTTTTTCTACCCATGCAAAGTTCATGAAATTTTCAGAGGTTGAATAGTTGGGTGAGATACACATTCTTTAATTAAAATTTTTTTTGTATATATTTTGATGATGTGAAAGGAAAAAATTTAAATTTTCTCATGCACAATATCAAAATCATTGGGTACACAAAAAATGTTTTTCTAAATAAAAAATGTGTAACTGCCCAACTGTACAACCACTGAAAATTTTTAAAAATTTTTTTTATATCCAATCATTTTGTTGCTATGCATGGGAAAAATTTCAAATTATTGGTTTTTCCCAAACACAGCAGCATCATGGTTGAGTATACAAAAAAATCTTTCTAAATAAAAAATAACAATCTCCCCCAACTGTATAACTTCTGTAAAAGAAAAAAATTTGTATACTCAATCATTCTGGTACTGTGCACAGGAAATTTTTTGGAAAAAAATCAATTTTTCCCATGCACAGCAACAAAATTAATATTTTCTAAACTTTAATTTAAAAAAATTTACATTAATTTATATGCACACACTTATATTTCATTTTCTTAACTTCAATTAGTTGGATTTTTTCATAGCCAATACTTTTTTTTTTTTTTTTAGCAGACTAGAAAAAATTTCAAATTTTGGTAAAAAAAAAAAATCTACACAAAAAGGGGGAAATATTTTTGAGTTTTAATTATCATTTATAAATTTATTTTATATAAACATTGAAATATAGACTATTCTACCAAAAAAATGCAAAATAGAGAGTATGAATAGTTGACGCTCTGCTTTGACCAGAGGAGGAGGTTGTGTTTTAAGTGAACTTTTTATTTTACTTGAATAAATTGTTTATTTTTAAGCCATTTTGTATTGTTGGGCGATTTATTTTAGTATTATTGATAGTGGTGTTTATTTTTATTAAGTTATTAAGGTGTGATTTTTGAAATACTTAAAATTGGGTAAATAACTAAAGGCTAGGGTAAGCCTAATCCTTAAGATTTTATCAAGCATTTGATACATTCAGCCTAATTGTATATTTGTTTTGATTTCATGTAAAATTGGTTAAATTCTGGTTAAAATTGTTTAATTTCTGGTATAATTCAAATATTTTTATTAGATGGTCTAGTTGGCAGTAGGCCTACCCAATTTTTCAAATTAGGTTTCTGATAACCCTTAGTTATAGCATAATATAAGTATTACTTAGTATTATTAAGATATAGGAAATTTATCTGCTTATTTGCGTGACCTTGAAATGTTTTGTAGTCTTAGCTCCGCCTACTTTCAAACAAAAGTATGAAAAGCTACTTTGCTTCATATGACGTATAAGTGACGTCATAAAACCTGGTGCCTATTTTACTATATATATATATATATATATATATATATATATATATATATATATATATATATATATATATATATATATATATATATATATATATATATATATATATATATATATATATATATATATATAAAATTATAAGTTTTATTTTTATTATACCAAAAAATCAAGATGATTTATTAATTAAAAGCCAATAAAAATATAAAATATATATATATATATATATATATATATATATATATATATATATATATATATATATATATATATATATATATATATATATAATATATAATATATATAATGGGAAATACGAACATAATCTGGTACAAAGTTTTTAAATTTGGAAATTTGGCAACGTTTTCCTTGACATTATTTGTTTTTGTTTAAATTTCAAAGAAACCTAATTTGTGATTGGTCATGAAAACAAAAACTATCTGTTATTGGAGTCGGGCAATCTAATGACGTAAAAAAATAATTAATATTTTATTTCAAAAATAAGCATTATTTTACATATTATTTCTACAAAAAAGATTTAATTAGATTTTAAATGATTAAAAGAAATACAATTTGCTTCATGAGGGTGTTTATTAAAAAAAAAAAAAAATGGCATACACAAAAAGTGCATCACTCTCAATCAGAAAATTATAACATTTATTAATCCTACTAAGTAATACTTATACTATGGTTATAGTAAGCATATTTAAAAAAAAAAAAAAAAAAAAAAAAAAAAAAAAAAAAAAAAAAAACCTATCAAGTTCAGGTTTTTGTTTAATTCAAGATAACTTGCTTTTAGTTTAATTTATTTTTAGTTTTAGTGAGTAGCCTACTATTCAACTAGGCTTACAAAATAATATACATTTAATACCAAAGTTAGACTGTTGCTGAGAGCTCTATATTAAAGTTAGGCCTATTTTAAAAAAAATAAAATTTTTTGTAACAATATTTGTACAGCTTTAGTAGCCTTATTATAATTTGAGTGTATATTGTATGTGGCATCTATGAGACTGTGAGAGGAGAGCATGTTAAATGAATGTACTGTTTGTATTCTGAAAGCTAAACATGTGTTGATGAGGAAGGAGATTGAAAGGAGTTGGCTGAGATAAAAGGGAATGAAAGGTCTGAATTTTTTCAGCTGGAAGTAGGTAGGCTGAGTAGGGTTTCTGAGTTGAGAAGGGAGGAAAAATGTTAGGAAAAAGGTTAAAAGGAATTTATTGGAGACTAGGGACTCATGTAGGATAGAAATAGAGAGGGAACAGGTTAATGGTAAGGAAAAGTGGGTAAATAAAACTAGTGACTCCCCTAGGCAGGGCTATAGAGGTAGTTAGGACTGCAGACAGATGAAGTGTTATACAGAATTGAAACAACAAAATTAGGATCTCGAGGGACACTAAGCCTGTGATATGCAGTAACATGTTTGGATGTCTTTCTGATGGGGAGGAACCTGGGATGGCCAGTTGTGATATCAGGTTTCCCAAGGGAAAAGCTGAGGCATTACTGACTGGTGACTCTCAGGTACAATAATTATACAGGACTTTTAGTAATACAGATAAAAGGAAACAAATGAGAGAATGTTTTCCAGGTGCACAAATGAATTATATTGTGGACAGAATAGATAGGGAGATTATAGTTACAAATGTGGATGCAAGTGTGATTGTATATGTTGGAACAAATGATATAGGTTAAATAAGGTCAGAGGAACTGAATGCAAGCTTTAGGAATTTGACTGAGAGAATGAAAGCAAGTGGTAAGAAATGCATAGTGTCAGACATATTACCTACGTTGGATGCAGGACTAAAATGGGAAAATAGCAGGGCTGGAAAAAAAAACATGTTTTTTTAAAAACAACTCACATGGGTTTTTTAGGGTTTAATAAGAAAATCAATTAATATTGCAATTTGAACACTGTATCAAGTGTATTATACTTAAAACCAGGGTTCCATATATATATATATATATATATATATATATATATATATATATATATATATATATATATATATATATATATATATATATATATATATATATAAAAGTATTAATTTTCAGATTTTAACTTGTATTTTAAATATTTAGCATCATACCACTAGTTAGTGGAAGAAAAAGCGCTCCTGAGTGAAATGATAATGATTTAGAAAATTATAAAAATAAAGTAATATGTAAACACTGCAACCTCTTTATAAGCAAAAAGATTGAGAGTGCGAGTTCATATGAATAAATGTAGGGAAAAAAAAAAAATTAAATTATGATTGCACATGATGCAACAATAGAAATAAGTGAAAGTTCAACTTATGTAGCTGCAAGCATAGAAAGGCAAGAATGCACTGCTGTTGCCACATCCCATTCCCAAGATGATGCCAGATCAGAATCTAACTTATTAGCTTCAAGCATTTCCTCAGTGATATAAGTCAGATACAAGTTTTCTGTCAAGCACTCCTCTATCTCCTATCAAACCAGTTGTGCCAAAAATCCAAATCTAATTTCATTGTCCAGACATCAGCTAAAACCAAAGATAATATAGACATGCAACTTGCCAGGTATTTCTTAAGTGCAAATATTGCCTTCAAGAAGGTTAAAAACAAACATTTCATCAAAATGTTGGAGGCTTTACATCCAGGATACCAACCTCTAAATAGGAAAGAGTTGGCAAGTACATTACTGGACAGATTTTATGATGAGACAAATGCAAGTATCCAAAAGAGATTATCTTCCGACCAAGCTCCCATTATTCTAATGCAAGATGGATGAAACAACACTCAAAATGACCAGATTATTGTTCACAGCATACACAATGGTGAAAGGCCAACTCTTCTCTTCATTGTGGAGCCAGCTGACAATAAAAAAGACTGCAGAGTACTGTGTATCTCTGGCAGAAGTAGCCATCTCAAAAATCAAACAGGAATTCAATGAAGATGTGAGTAATCTCAGATTTAATTATGTTTTCAAGTTTATGATTGTCATTTCTCAAATTCTCATATTTTTATTAAACAATACTTTTTCATTCAGAGAATTCCAAGAATTTCAACACATTTAATGATTAATAATTAGCATTTAACATTGATGAATATATGCTAGTGTTTCCTATTTTCATTCAGGTGTTTGCAGAGTGCACAGAAAATGAAAATGGTCAGAATGAAAGTTATTTTGAGAGAAATTCAAGGGCAACATTCCGATGTTCCAGACAACATTGGGAAAATTATGGACAATGTTGGGATTTACAAGGAAGCTCAAAACCTTCTCTGTCAACTCAAGTTATTTGGAGCTGCTCTTGACAAGGTAATTGTGCAAAGATTTTTGCAATATGAACTGCATGTGACTGACTTATATTCCTAGCATTTAAGTATCACTTATAAATCAGCTTATTCTTTATAATGCTTTATTCTAATTATTTAATTCTAAAGAAAGAGTAGAAAAGTCAACATTCACTTAAATTATTGATTATATGCACTTTCTCAAAAAAAAAATTCAGAAAATAAAAGTTTAAAAAAACTACAAAAATTTGAAATTTTTTTTTTCTGATTCAAAATAGTGACTCAACAGATTTACCTAGGTAAAACCCTAAGTTAAAGTTTGAAAAAATGTAAGATGTAAAATTATCAATGTAACCTGTATTCATACTTATCAATGATATTTTATTGCTGTGTACCAAACTTGTATCATTTAGCTACATTATTTCAAAATTATTTTGTTTATACATTCAGTCACTATGGTTAAAAGATAATTTTCAGCAGGATGAGAGTACTTTACAATGTTTCAGGATTGGCTGGATGGAAATAGCTAAATGAAATATCTGCAGTCAGGAAATTCGAATAGGACCTCCAGATGCATCAAGTAAAAAATTTTCAACCAAATCGTTATGGGGCTTCTAAAATCAAAACAGAAAAATAAATATTCACTAGTAGGAGAGAAGAGGTCAAAAGAAACAGAAAAGAAAAAAAATATTGAAAAAAGATAAAAATCCATCATTAACAAGTATAATTTGCCATTTTAACCCTGGCAGGCAAACCCCAATTTTCCCTGATTTTTAGCTGAAGCCAGAGCCCAGGACAGTTCATACTCCTAATCAGAAAGTATTAGATGAAGAAATGGTGATGGAAATCAAGGTAGCATATCAAAATACTGTAAAAGGGATAGTCATAATGGGGGATTTTAATTTTCCAAACATTGAGTAGAATACTTCTAGTAGTATGGCTAATAGAAGTTTGGTATTTATAAATTATTCTATACAACTTTTTGAGTTAGGTGGTCCAAGATTATACAAGGCATGCAGCATTATTAGATATAATAGTAACAAATGATGAAAATATGGTGAATGATATCACAGTAGAGGAAACTTTAGTGGCTAGTGACATTATATAATTAGATTTAACTGAAATGTGATGTCTGGGCCCAAATTGCATGCCAATAAAGAGAGATTAGATTTCAAAAATGGTGATTTTAGCAAATTTCAAGCAATGCTTAATGAAATTGACTGGGATAACCAGTTTTAAAGGTCAAAATTGTTTTATCATGTGGGAATACCTCAAGCAAATATTGACTAATATATTTTAAATAGGTATACAGCATTGGAAATTGAGTTAAATGAAATTAAATCTTGCTAGAACATATTGACCCAAATAAGGCAGTGGGTCTCGATGGTGTATATGGTAGAATTCTAAAGGAGGGGAGTAGCAGTTTTGCAAAGACATTGTATTTGATTTTTAAACAATCTATTGCTTTTGTTGAAATTCTCAAGGACTGGAAAATAGCATATGTGGTGCCCATTTATAAGAAAGGTAGTAAAGATGATCTAGAAAACTATATGCCAGTTAGCTTAATATCTCTGGATGCAAAAGTGCTGGAAAAGTTACTGAAGTCATATAGAAAAACATTTGGATAGTAAGATACTGCATTAACTCCCAGCATGGCTTTAGAAAGGGCAGATCATATCAGACTAACTCTCTAAAATTTATGGAATATATTACTGAATGTGTAGAAAGGGGTGGTCCAGTTGACATTATACATTTAGACTTTAGCAAAGCCTTTGATAAGATACCCCATGTATGGCTGATGCAAAAGTTGCATGCTACTGAATGGAGATAAGTCATTATGGAAAACAGTGAAGAGTGGGATCCCACAGGGTTCTGTGTTGGGACCCTATTGTTTCACATATATAAAAATAATTTAAAATTTTAGACAAAGCTCTTAAATATAAGGTTTCTAAGTTTGCAGATGATACGAAAGTGGTCACCTCAGTAAAGAATAATGATGGATATATAAAGCTTCAAGATGATCTAGATAAAGTCCTTGGATAGGAATATAAGTGGCAAATCAATTTTAATTGTAAAAAATATAGAGTTCTTCATGTAGGTTACTCAACTGAAAGATTTAATTATGATATAAATAGGAATTGGCTTGAGACTGTAGACCAAGAAAAAGATTTAGGTATGATTATTAGTAGTAATCTAAAGGTGGGTGATCAAGTGTTTGAAATCAAGGAATAAAGCTAAGAAGATATTAGGTAAAATAAATCGCAATGTAGTTTATAAGAGTAGAGGTTATAAGCAAGCTATATAATAGCTATGTTAACTCACCATTAGAGTATTATGACAAGTTTGAGCCTCACATTGAAGAAAATATAAGATATACTGGAGAGAGTACATTAAGCGACAAGGATGACTTCTCACTTCAAGAGTAAGAGCTATGAGGAGAGGTTGAAGGAGCTGGGAATGTTCTCAGTTGAAAGGAGATTTCTCAGGAAGGATACAAGTTTACAAAATATTTGCATGACAGTAATACAAATTGAAAAATATAGTGGACAATGGAAGAGAAACTAGAGAAAGTAAGAATATTAAAAAGAAGTCCTGCCATATCAATCTAAAAAAATACTTTCAGTAATAGGGTTATTAATTTTTGGAATGGCTTGCCATGGGAGATTGGTGACTGTGATTCTCTTGCAGAATTTAAGTGGGGGCTAGATAGATATATAGTAGTTTAGGTATTATATAGTATAATTACTAAACTAAATTGGTGGGTATATATAAATTTTTAGAACAGCTTGAGACTAAACTAATGAATTTTAGACCAGCTTGTGATTAAATCTAACTAATAGAACAAAAAATCTGTAAAATACTACTGTTCCATATATAGCATTAATATTTTAATTATTTGCTAATGAAAAGTTACTAAAAAAAAGTTAAGGTACTAGAATATACTTTTTAAGTATCTCAAATATCTAGCAATATTTTCGCTTTCAAATAAAATTGAGAAAGTACAAAACTATAAACAATTGCGGTGAAGTACTCATACTTTTATTTATATATAAATTTTTTGTAATGTTGTTCTCTGCCTATATTGTTATAAGGCATAGGCCATTTGGTGTAGTTGGCCTAATTACATCATTTTATAATTAGATTTTTTAGTACTTTATTTTTAAATTTACAAAATTTAAATTCCCACCCCAATAAGTTTGTCTTTAAATTACATTATTTATATTTTGAATAACTGCCAGTTAAGAGACATAAACAGCAGAAATACCCTAATTTCAGTCGAGTTCAAATTTATTTAGGAGTAAAACAAGAGAAATTTACCTTTAATTAAAATACTGACAAAAGCAGTCAAAAATAAAAATTTAAATGAATTCAAATATATTTAAATTTTTAATCATTTATGATTGACTTGCTGATCTATAATACTATTATATTTACATATACAATGCTGTTACAAAAATACAAGGTGTATAAACTTACAACTTTTTTTCACGATGAGGTTCTGTTTAAATAATTGAAATGGAGATGACAATAATTTAAATGTATTAGTCAGATGTCTGACATGCGGAGGTCGAACTTTAAGAACTTTTCCTTACGATACACTACAACAACCACTGTAAAAAATAAATTAGACTTAGGCCATATCACAGGCTGACAGGAATTTGTGAAACCTTTTATCACCAGTCCATGGTATGAAAAGGTATTGGGACGCTGTGCCTAACATCTTCACCAATCCTTCACTTATATATATATATATATATATATATATATATATATATATATATATATATATATATATATATATATATATATATATATATATATATATATATAATATATATATATATAATTATATATATATACCTTTTTTTTTTTTTTTTACCTTCTCACCCCCTGACCACCCCGCGCTGAGGTGGCCACACTTCTCTGATGAAGCCGCCCACCGCAGACGCCTCCTCCAGAGATAATTCAAGGCAGAGATGTCCCAGAAGTTTCTGGGGCGAGAATTAGAAGGAGAGTGTAACAGGAAGTGTAACGCAGTCTCCGGGGGGGTCTCCGCATCTGGTACTAGTGGGAGATGTTGTTTGGTTTATTTTGAATTTGTGTTTTGTAATGTTGTAGGTTTGGGTGGTGCCCGCATCTCAATCTTGCAAGTGAGGTTTGTAAGTGTCTTGGGAGGTTGTTGAAGTCGGGGTTTATTTCGGGGGGGGGTTCGTTAAGGATGTTGTTTGGAGGTCTGTTGATCATGTATGAATGTGTTAGTTGAGTGTGTATATGTTTGGTTGTTGTGGTATTGGGGGGAGGAGGGGGGATGTGATTTAGGATCTGTTTGTAAAAGGCGCCGGTGGACGATGGAGGCTGTGTTAGTCTCTGTGGGGTAGGTTGGAGGAGAGTATTGTGACATGGGTGTGTGGGTAGACGTGTTTTTGCGTAAAATTGGGTGCCTATCATTTCGAGGTGATTCCTTATAGGTAGTATCTTGGTTTCGTTATGTAGGTGTTGTTGAGGGGTTGTGCGTGTGCAGCCGGTGATGGTGCGAAGGGCTTTATTTTGCGTTATTTGGAGTGTCGTTAAGTTTTGGTCGGAGAGCAGAGGGTGCCAGACAGGGGAGGCGTAGTTAATGGTGGGGCGTATAAATTGTTTGTAGATTGCAATTGAGGTTTGTATGTTGTTGTTTATGTCTGTGTTGGCCACTGTTTTGAGGATGTTGAGTTTTCTGTTTGCGGCTGAGGTGGTATTTTGAATGTGTTTGGAGAATGTGAGGTGAGTGTCAAATGTTAGGCCGAGAATTTTTGGGGTTTTGTTGAGGGGTATGGGGGTGTTGTTTAGTAGGACTTGTGGGTGGGTGTTGGATATGTGTTTGTCTGTTGTTATAAGGGTTATGGAGGATTTGTTTGGGGATGCCGTCATCCTGTTTTCTACTAGCCAAGTTTGGAGTTGTGTTAGGTAGTCTTGTGTGAGTGATGTTGCGGTGGTGAGGTTTTTGTGAGTGGTGGTAATAGTTATGTCGTCGGCGTATGAAGTTATGCGGGTGAAAGTTGTTTGGGGTTGAGGGAGGTCTGCTGTGTATAGGTTGAATAGAGTGGGGGAGAGTATGGCTCCTTGGGGAACTCCGTTCCTTATGTTGATGGTACGTGATTTATGGCCGTTTTGTTGTATTTGGGCGGTTCTTCCTGATAGGAAGTTGGATAGCCATTTCTTAGTGTTTGTTGGGATGTTGGATTGGAGGATTTTATGGATAAGATTATGTTTCGGGACAGTATCGAAGGCTTTGTTTATGTCAATTGCTATTACTATAGTTTTGTGATAATGGCTTATGGTTTAGTCCGTTTATTATAGGTTGGATGATGTTGGTAAGTGCAGTGGTGGTGGAGTGGTTGGGTTTGAACCCGTGTTGGAAGTTTTGTTGTGGGATGAATTGGAGGATAGAATTTAGGATTAGTTTTTCAAGAAGTTTTGAGATGGTGGATAATAGGGAGATTGGGCGGTAGGAGGAGGGGTTTGAAGGGTCTTTGCTAGGTTTTAGTTTAGGGATGATTAATGCTTTTTTCCATTGGGGGGATATAGTTGAGTTGGATGGATTTGTTGAAGATGGAGGTTATGTATGTGATTGTGTGGTTGGATAGGTGTTTTAGGTGAATATTTGATATGTTGTCTGGTCCTGTTGCTGGAGAGTTTTTTATATTTATATATTATATATATATATATATATATATATATATATATATATATATATATATATATATATATATATATATTATATATATATATATATATATATATATATATATATATATATATATATATATATATATATTTATAAATGGCCACACTGCAGTTTGAACCACATAAATATTTCAAAAACTACTTAACGTACGTTAAAAAGGATAACATTTTTGGAATCCTTGAAGAATTTTGATGAAGATAAATTGGGAATTAAAAAACATATAATAATTTTATTATCTACTTAACTTATATATTTTTTAATACGTTTTACGACTTCTTACGTCTAACAGCGTCTCTTTTTCGGAGATTAATTTCTCTATTTTGGAGTAAAATAAATTTCGCGATTGAATAAAAAATTTGTAAAATATTGTAATATATATATATATATTATATATATATATATATATATATATATATATATATATATATATATATATATATATATATATATATATATATATATATATATATATATATATATATATATATATATATATATATATATGGTGTTAATATGCAGTAGGCTTGTATCCATCTATCAGTTAGGCCTGTATTACCAAGGCAACCTTCGGTAATTCAGGTTAAATAAGTCGAATTAGGTTCCCTAAGAAAACTAACTAACTAAATAACAATAATAATAAATTAATAATAATAATAATAATAATAATAATAATAATAATAATAATGCCAGAATTTTCCTCAAATATCGTACAAAAACAAATTTTTTTATGTCTAACTTAAGTTTCCCATTTTATAATTTTCTTTATCAAAATTCTTCAAGGATTCCAAAAATGTTATCTTTTTAACGTACGTTCAGTAGTTTTTAAAATTTAATGTTTCACCACTTGTATTTCTTATATATATATATATATATATATATATATATATATATATATATTATATTATATATATATATATATATATAATTATATATCAACTTTATTTAGATAATATAGGTGATGAAATAATTTTTTAACGAAAATAGCATTTTATCTCTGTGGGTATTTAATAGACCTACCTGTCAGTAATTGCCTATTATTTTCTATCGGGAAATTGTACAAGTATATGAAAACTTTACCTCAGTCTTTGGTGAAATCTACTACGGTTAACATCAAAATTGTTAAAGTAAGAGATTTTCTTCATTTTATTAATTGTTTTTGCGTATTTTGATTGTTTCACGAACTGATTTTTCTTAAGATTGTTATTTTTCTTCATTTTCTTATTTTTTAGAATAGAGTTACAT
>SEYY01006642.1:12500-22500 GCA_009176605.1 Armadillidium nasatum | reverse complement strand
GCAATTCCCTCTAATGGTTCTGTAGCAAATATTCTCTTTGAAAAGCAAATCTCTTCGGCCTCCTTTTCTCATCTAATTCCACCCTGCTCGTTTGTGGTATCCCTCCTACCCCTTCTCCTCTAAGGTATTCCATGCCTCTACCTGTGATTGCTCATGATCGGGTATATGGGATCCTGAAATCTATGAATGTCAAGGAAGGCCAGTGGCCCGGATGGCATTCCTCCTCGTGTTCTGAGGGAGTGTACTTCGAGTTGGCGCCTGTCTTCGTTCAGCTCCATACTCTATGCCTTAATACTAATACTTTTCCACAATGCTGGAAGCGCGCATTTGTTCAGCTGATCCCGAAAAAAATGATGCCGCTCTGACCCTTCTAACTATCGACCTATGGCTCTCACTTGTGTTCTGTCTAAAATTTTTGAAACTCTTTAACTCTCATTTCCTGGATCATCTGGAGTCTCATTCTGTTCTCTCGATCATCAGTATGGCATTCGACGCTCGAGGTCAACTGGTGATATACTTTCCTATTTTACTGATATACGGTCTTCTGCTCTTAGGGAATTCGGGGAGTCTTGTGTCGTGTCGCTTGACATTCAAGGCTTTTGACTGGGTATGACATGCATCGCTGCTCTATAATCTTTCTTCCTTTGGGTTTCCTCCTTCTCTTTGCTTACATATGTCTAGTTTTCTCCCTGAACGTTGCATTTCCGCATTTGTAAATGAAGCGATATCTTCCTATTTTTCTGTAAACTGTGGTGTTCCTCAGGGTTCTGTTTTATCTCCAACTATATTCTTACTTTTCATTAACGATCTCCTCAACTGCACTTCTAACTTTGTTCACTCTTATACTGATAATTCAACTCTTCATTTTTCTACTTATTTCAAATCTGATCCTTCTTTTGCTTCTCTTCTTCAAGTTTTCGATTCTATTATTGTCGATCTGGATGGGATTTCTCGGTGGAGTCACAGCAACCATGTGAAATTCAACTCTTTAAAAACTCGACTTCTTCACACCTCCCTCTCAAAAACACCTCCTAGTTTTCAAATCACCTTCGATTGGTATTCCGTCTCACCTGTAAATAATATTTACATTCTTGGTCTAAACGTAAACAATACAGCCTTGGAAACTACATATCACATTGGTTGCCAAGGTGGCCTCTAAGAAGCTGGGAATACTATTCAAGTTGCAAGAATTTTTTTCCTTCTGATCAGTTACCCCAATTATATAAGAGTCTCATTATCCCCTGTATGGAGAACTGTTCTCCCATTTGGGGGTGTTCCGTCAGTTCCGCTCTTATGGATAGGGTCGAGTCTAAACCTAAAAGATTAATAAACTGTACCCCACTTTCAAACTCTCTTGACCCTCTATCTCTGCGACGTGACGTTGGCGCACTATCTCTTTTCAATAGGTACTACAATGATAGGTCCTCGAGGAAATTGGCCTCTCGCATTCCTCCACCGTTGCGTCGTCCTCGTTGCACAAGGGGTGCCCTGCTTTCGAACTAATTTTGTGTGGATGTAGGAAACCCCAGGCTTGCCGTTGTGGTGCCTCCTTCTATCCAGCCACCTCTGTTCTGTGGAACTCTCTACCATCATTTATTTTCCCTCCTGTATTTAATCTTACTCTCTTCAAGGCTTCTTCTGTAAGCACCTGAGGGATGTGCATTAGGTTCGTATCTGAGTGGGTTTTATTCCTTCCCTTCCCTTCATCTTGTATGTGCCCCCTCCTTGAAAAGGGCTCTGCCCGTGAGTGGTGGTAAACTGTAATATATATATATATATATATACATATATTATATATATATATATATATATATATATATATATATATATATATATATATATATATATATATATATATATATATATTTTTTTTTATTTCTCCTCTGGTGGGCAAAGGATCAGAGGCCTACTCATGTTCCACCAGAGTTAGGGGGAAAGTCGGGAACATGGTCAAATTAAAGGCCGACATGACCTGATACACGGCGTTTGAAAGTGCCTAAGTCATAGAAAGTTGGGAAAATAGATGAAGGAAGTGTGTTCCAGACTTTACCAGTGGAGTACATGTAAGATTGAGCATAGCGGTTAAGTCTGGGGTCAGAGAGTTGGACAGAGAAAGGATGAGACTGTGTAGAAAGACGAGTCGCACGAACCCTTCTTAATGGAGGAGGTATGCGACGAGAGAGTTCAGAAGAGCAGTGACCATTGTAATAGCGATAGTATAAGAGAGAGTGACGCAACAATTTCGGCGGGCAGAAAGAGATTGGAGAGAATTAGTGAGAGCAGGAGAATTGATAAGGCGAAAAGCTCTAGACTCCACCTTTTCCAGGAGAGCTGTATGAGTGGAACCACCTCAGATGTGTGACGCATACTCCATACAGGGGCGAACAACACCCCTATACAGAGCAAGCAACTGGGGTGGAGTGAAGAAATACTGAAGGCGCCTCAGAACACCCAACCTCTTAGAAGCTTGTTTAGAAAGAGAGGTAATGTGATCTTTCCAAGAAAGATCGAGAGAAAAAGAAACACCTAGAATATTAAGGAGAGATGAAGGTTTGAGTTGCGTGTTTTCGAAGAAGATATCGTAGTTGTGTGGAAGATTGTGTCGAGTAGCGAGATGGAGGAATTGAGTTTTTGAGGCATTGAAAACGACCATGTTTTCTCTGCCCCAATTTGAAATGAGAGATAGATCAGAGGTTAGTTGCTCCAAGGCCATCCTCCTTGCCTCTATTAACTGTTGCTGGGAGGGGCGTCTTTCAAAATGAAAGGAGTAATGAAGGGTGGAGTCATCAGCATAGGAGTGGATAGGAGATGAAGTAATAGAAAGAAGGTCATTAATGAAAAGCAGAAAAAGTGTTGGGGATAGGACAGATCCTTGAGGAACACCACTATTAATAGATTTATAGGATGAACGGTGGCCGTCTACAACAGCTATTATAGAACGACCAGAAAGGAAATCAGAGAGAAGGTCACAGAGAGAAGGATAGATTCCGAAAGAGGGAAGTTTGGAAATCAAAGCTTTGTGCCAGACTCTATCGAAAGCTTTCGATATTTCCAGCGCCACAGCAAAAGATTCACCGAAATGCCGAAGAGCGGAGGACCAAGAGTCAGAGAGAAGGGAAAGAAGATCCCCAGTAGAGCGTTTCGTTACGAAAGTCATACTGGCGATCAGTCTTGCGGAAGACTTGAAGAGACAGGACAAGATACGGAGATAAGAAGATGATCGGATGAACCCAGAGGAGGAAAGAGTTTAACAGTATAAGGAGAAGGATAAGAAGTTAGGAAAAGGTCTAGAATGTTGGGTTCATCACCAAGACTGATCAGGGATACGGGTAGGGAGATGCACCAACTGCTCAAGGCTGTTCTGGATAGAAAATTGAAAGGCGAGTTCACCAGCTGGATCATGAGAACTAGATATATATATATATATATAATATATATATATATATATATATATATATATATATATATATATATATATATATATATATATATATATATATATATATATATATATATATATATATATATATATATATATATATATATATATATATATATATATATATATATATATACATTCCTACATACACAAACTGTTACTGGTAGATAAGCAAACAGGAAGATAGAGTGACTGATACACGTGCTTGCGAGGGCGGGTTCGAGTATTTAAATATTAAATTTCCTCTACTTGAATAGGGCAATATTGGCAAGTGAGATGTGAGCTTTCTAATAATAATAATAATAATAATAATAATAATAATAATAATAATAATAATAATAATAATAATAATAAAGTAGAGGTAGAAACCACAAAGATAAGTTCTTAAAATCATAATGAAATGATTTATTCCCCATTAACTTCAAAAATACAATGAAAAAAAGAAGAGTACCCTGAGAAGACTTAGCCATGAACGTTTACAAATTTATTCACAAGAAACAATTTTTAATTTAGGCTCAGTTCTTCTTAAGTTAAAAATTTCTCATCTCTTTCAAAAATGTGCAACAACTTTTTATCTGCCTTCCTCAACTCTTTTGAATTTGTAACCGATATTTCTGTTGAAGAGGTTTGCTTCTTCTTCTAATTTCACCATAGATGAGTCAAGCATTCCCCTTCCGTCCCTTCTCAGATGTCACATTTCTTTAACTAAGATTGTATATGATAATTTAAATGGGATGATCACATCTACGAATATTTGGAAAGGAAGGAGAAAGGATGGCATTCCTAAACTATGCTCGGGGAGTGTTTTTCTGAACTTGTGCATGCACTTGATACCTTACTACTAATTTATTAATTCAGAGTTGTAATTGCGCAAATGACTAGCTCAATTCGGAAAGGTAGCTGTTCTGAATTCCTTAACCTTCGCCCTATTAACTGTAACCTGAATTCTGTTTAAGAACGTTGAAACTATACTTAATCCTGGGTCATTTGAATCTGATTTATTTATTTATTTATTTTTTTTTTATTTATTTATTTATTTTTTTTGCTTTAAATCATCAAAATGGTCTTCATTGCTCGTGGTCAACACAATTGCTAATCAAGATTAAGTCAACTTTATTTTTTTATTTATTTTATAATTATTATTATTTATTACTTTATTTTTATCTTTTTAAATACTGATTGAATGAAATAATCATGAATAATTACAGTACTTCAGCGAATTCAACCAATCAATATTTCCATTTACTACATGAAAAGCATATTTTTCTACTGCTTTTTCATTTTAGTTTTACTATTCTGATCTTTCCCTTTATATTAAGAGTGCTTCATGGTTATTTAGTAGATATAATTTTCCTGAATAGTGCTACATTAAGAATCTAATATAAATTTTACAATTCCTCTCTACATATTATATTATTATGTAGTTGTTGAGTAAGCAAAGTGATTGAATATCACTATTTTCAATATGTTTTCTATGTCGTTGAGAATGGTGTATTATTGTTTCTATTCTTCAAAAACTGTCAAAAGAAGAGTTAAACAGCTGAACGTTGCCAAGTTCATTATCCATACGAATGATTCTTAGCACAGACTTCTCTCGAGCGACTCTGTCAGCTATCGTAGACAGGGATTCCTTTGTTTTTGGTTACGCGATTGTTCTGTCAATGCCCGACTCAATTAACCTAATAGCATAAAACCACGTCCTCCCATTTGGCCATATATATATATATAATATATATATATATATATATATATATATATATATATATATATATATATATATATATATATATATATATATATATATATATATATATATATATATATATATATATATATATATATATATATATATATATATATATATATATATATATATATATATATATATATATATATATATATATATATATATATATATATATATATATATATATATATATATATATATATATATATATATATATGCTATTATATATAGATATTTATATAATATATTATAAAATATATATTATATTATATATATATATATATATATATATATATATATATATATATATATATATATATATATATATATATATATATATATATATATATATATTATATATATATATATAATTCACATCTGATAAATAGCTCACAGACTGTTATGCATATAAATAAGTATTAAAGTCTGCTCTATGGAGATTCGAGCCCTTATCACCTAACTGGTAAGACAGTGTTACCTCTGCTCCAAGACAGTTCAAATGGAAATCGCAGAGAGAAAGCTCATAGGCAACTGTCATGCAGACTAACTCAAATGACCTCCCCGACTGCACTCTGGCACAGGGCATAAGTGGTCAGGATTCGAATCACCATATAGCAAACTTTAATACTTGCTATATATATATATATATATATATATATATATATATATATATATATATATATATATATATATATATATATATATATATATATATATATATATATATATATATATAATCGGAAGAATCGGCAATTTTCATGGAATCGGAATTGGCATTGGAGTCGGATTTTTTTTCAATTTTTCCGATTTACATTTCTGTTTATTTTGAAAAATAAAGCATTTTTACATTACAAAGTAAATGGCAAATACCAACTATATATATATATATATATATATATATATATATATATATATATATATATATATATATATATATATATATATATATATATATATATATATATATATATATACGTGAAGGTATTAGAACATTATATAGGAATAGCAGAGAATGCGTGAAGGTAAACAGAATGGAGACCGAGTTTCTTAATGTAAATAATGGTCTAAGACAGAGTTGTGTAATATCTCCGGGGTTATTTAATTTCTTAAATTGACAAAATGGTGAGAAAGATGGATGGGGTAGGGAAAGAGTGAGAATGAGGGAGCAACATGGTATGTGGGATGCAAATGTGTTGATGGATGCAGATGATGATGATGTACTTTTAGCTGAGACACAGGAGAATTTGAAAGTATTGGTGGATGAGTTTGCAAAGTAAAGTGTAAAGATCATATCATTGTAAAGTAAGAGTAAAGTGTTGCGGATGAAAAATTGGGAGGAAGGGGAGAGAAGTGTAGATGAAGGAGATGATTTACAGATTAAAGTGGGTAGGTAGAAATTGGAATGAGTTACTTTATTTAAGTGTGTAGGTGTGATTTTTGGGGGAAGAGAGAGAGAGAGAGAGAGAGAGAGAGAGAGAGAGAGAGAGAGACGTCAGTATGGGTGATGAAATTGAGCATAGGATAAGAGAAAGGAAGAAGGTGTAGGGTGGTTTGAGGGATACTAAGAATAGAGGAAGGTTACCAAGGGAGCTGAAGGTGAGAATGTTTGAGGGATGTGTACCGGTGGTTATGAATGGGAGCGTAGTATGGAGTATGAACGCGATTAAGAGAAAAAAATGGAAGTTTACGAAACGAAAGGTCTGAGAGTGTGTGGTGTTGGTAGATGGGATAGAGTCAGGAATGTTAGAATAAAGAAAATGTGTGGGTGGAGAAGGATTATGGTTGAGAGAGCTAAGATAGTTTGGGCATATTTGTAGGATGAACGAAGAGAGAATGTTTAAAAAGGTATTTGTTTCATACGTGAAGGGTGTGAGAGATAGAGGGAGACCCAGGGGAAGCTGGATGAGTAATGTCAAGGAGCTGTTAAGGGATAGAGGGATGAATTGGGAGGAGAGTATGCGTAAACACCACCTCACGATTGTGGGAAATTTTGTAGGCATATATAATATATATATATATATATATATATATATATATATATATATATATATATATATATATATATATATATATATATATATATATATATATATATATATATATATATATATATATATATATATATATATATATATATATATATATATATATATATATATATATATATATATATATATATATATATATATATATAATATATTAATTTGAGGGTATTTAATTTTCATTACGAGTACATGGAGAATATATAATATTTTCAAAATTTAACTTTCAGTTATAAGACATATTGTGGTTAATGGTTTTTCATAAATATTAATGTTTTAGTTTTCCAAAGAAAGAAACATGTTACTCTTTTATATTCTTTCAATACAATAAAGTTTTAGTCTTTACTGTTTTATCACTTCTTTTCCTATTTCATTTACAAAAGTACTTTATAATATTAAAATAAATTATAATTATAGTTTTATAAAATGTAACTAAATAGAGAAGAAGTGTTTAAAATAAGGTATGTCAGTATTTCCAGTAAACTTCATTACATGGAAATGTCTCTAATATAAAAACTAAAGTAAATTAAATGTTTTTAAAAAAGTAAATTCTTATTCTTTCATAGTTGTGACAGAATCGGTATCGGCTTCAGTATCGGAGTCGGAAATTTTTTTGGTATCGTCCCTTCACATATATATATATATATATATATATATATATATATATATATATATATATATATATATATATATATATATATATATATATATATATATATATATATATATATATATATATATATATATATATATATATATATATATATTAACATCTATACTAGGTGAATAGTTCGTTATTAGTAAGGGGTTAGAATCAAATAAAAAAAATATATATATAAAAATATTTTGGTTTATATAAGAAAATTTTTCATAAAAAACATTTATTCAATTCCACTATATAATTGGGTCCTTTTAAAGATTTTTATTTCATATGTTAATAAAAACATTTTAGTACATGTCCCGTGAAAAATCATATCTTTTATTTCATAATCCGAAATACGAAATATTTTATTATTATTATTATTATTATTATTATTATTATTATTATTATTATTATTATTATTTTTATTATTATTATTTGGATAATAATCGTTAATTTGGAATAAAATTGTGACAATGCAGTTTTTACGGTGTATGGAGTGAACGACATACTTGTTGCAATTTGATGCTAGTCAATATTTCTAATTCATTTCTTGTTTCTTCATCACAACTGAAGAAAAGAAAAATTAAAACCAGTCGATGATTTTGATCGATCTCGATCTCAAGTTTTGATAGCAAAATTATCTTTTTCTCGAAAAAATTTATTGTCAAAGAAATTGGTTACAATGTAAAGTCAATAATTGACATTTAACGAGATCACTCATATTATTCAATTGATTCTACACACGGATACTTATCTGACCAGGAATCCTTATTTTTATGATTTAATTATATATAATAGTATTATTTTTATTACAATGAACCACCCTATTTTCATTATACACAATATGCTCTAAAATATAATATAGAATTAATTTGAGACACTACTATAAGCAATGTCAGTCCAACTATGTGTAACTAAAATTCGTTTTCAGCGCTAAAATATATCCATTATTCATTTTAATTTTTTTATTTAAATTTTTTGACTTCAACAAAAATTGTTATTGCAACGTACGAGTTGTATTTTTCACCTTGGGGCAATTTTCGCTTTAAAATTGACAGATATGTCAAACCATCTATCGTGGAAGAATAAATATTTCCTCATTCTCAAAATGTTTCTTTTTTTTCCACTAAAATGAAGTAAAATTCTTCTTTTCCATATGGATGAGTTTTTGCATTTACATTCAGCACTGACAATTTTAAACAATATGATGTGAATATTTATTTAATGATCTTATTTCTGAACAAGCAGGAAATTAGATAGTAGATACTCTTCCACGTAGTCAAGAGTCAGAGTTTAATAAGTTTAATGGTAAGAAATTCCAGGGCAGGAGTCAAGAACAGAGTACAGGGTAATATAGTAGATAATTTTGATGTCAATCGACCATTTTATTTTCAAGTCGCAATCAAATAGAAGTCTCGAATTCAGAATAAAAAATTATGCTTTTCATCTACATTATTCACTGATGAAATCAGAATAGCGTAACTACATTGGTGATTTATCCCTTTCTTCCGTAGAGAAGAATTTACAAGTAATTAATCAGAATATCAATGGTAAATTTTCGGAAAAAAAGTTAATTAATCTGGAATATCATTTGTTTTCTAAATATTTATCTCTGAAATTATTCGTTTTCAACCTTTCAATACAACTACATTGGCTGCAGGTTCGCAGATATAACGACGAAATACCAGCAAATCATGTAAAAAATGACGACAAGGAGAGGTCGATATCAACAAAGTATTATCGGTTTTACAAGCCGTATGTGAATCTACTTTGTCTCCTGATTTATCTGCTTTAATCACTGAAAGTCAGATTCTGAAATTCTGAGAAGAGCAACTTTTAAAATGACCGCGGTTGCCACATTCGGTATAACTAAGAATTTTGTCAAGAAATAACATGTGTTGCTAATCTCTAAACCAAATTCGTTTAACATTCCTCTTCCACGTTTTTATGCAAAACTTTCTATGTAGTCATTCCATTTCAGCAGTAGATGATGGGAAGACTTCTTTCACCTTGTTAATTAATAATGGTGTTTCTCAAGGTTTTATTTTAGGTTTTTGAAATCTATACAACTTCTTATATATCCTTTACTTTTCACAGTAGGAGTATTTTAGTAAAAAAAATTTAACTAC
>SEYY01006642.1:0-7500 GCA_009176605.1 Armadillidium nasatum | reverse complement strand
CGCATCCGCACTTTCAAAATTATATCCGCATCCGCATCCGCATCCGCACTTTCGAAAATTCAAACATCCGCATCCGCATCCGCATCCGCACTTCTCCAAAAATTCAACATCCGCATACCGCATCCGCAAATTTGGAAAATATGACAATCCGATCCATCAATAATATTATATATATATATATATATATAAATATATATATTATATATATATATATATATATATATATATAATATATATATATATATATATATATATATTATATATATATATATATATATATATATATATATATATATATATATATATATATATATATATATATATATATATATATATATATATATATATATATATATATATATATATATATATATATATATATATATATATATATATTATATATATATATATATATATATATATATATATATATATATATATATATATATATATATATATATATATATATATATATATATATATATATATATATATATATATATATATATATATATATATATATATATATTATATATATATATTTTATATATATATATATATATATATATATATATATATATATATATATATATATATATATATATATATATATATATATATATATATATATATATATATATATATATATATATATATATATATATATAAGGTAATTTGTGAGTTTAAAACGAAATCAATAACAGGTTGACCTCAAATGATATGCAAACGAACACCATACTCATACTTCCACATTTGCATATTTATAAATTTGAGTTTACATAAAGAAAACACGTACATGTTGATACACTCACACAAAAGACAAGTACATGCAAGTTTATTCCAGTTTTTGATTACCGATCTGTGTAAACTTATTTCAGTTCCGCTTGGAAAAACTGAGTGATCCACACAAATTTTTATTTATATATATATATATATATATATATATATATATATATATATATATTATATATATATTATATATATATATATATATATATATATATATATATATATATATATATATATATATATATATATATATATAATATATATATATAAGAGAGAGAGAGCATGAAGTATATAGCCTACAATATATTGCATAGGACTTTTATTGCTGATGCGAGATACTCTCTCTACAAGTGTCATTTGGTATAAAGTTATTAAATGACAATGACATATGAGTGATATGACAATGCTGAGTTGAAATATGTAGCAGAAAAAATAATGACACACAGACAGAAACACACACACAAACACACAGTTGAAAGTAATAGAAATATTAAATTTTACAATTAAGCAGAAGATCAATAAGTTTACAGATAAATAATCAAATTAATTTATCCTAGGAAAAAATTGGCAATTATGATTGATTGATTTATTCATTCATATATATATATATATATATATATATATATATATATATATATATATATATATATATTATATATATATATATATATATATATATATATATATATATATATATATATATATATATATATATATATATATGGGCCTTTGGTAATTTTGATATTGCAATTTGTCTTTTGAAACAAATCTGAAAGATATCTAATTCCAGAGGATTTACAAGAGGTTCCATTGCACAAACACAAACACAAACACAAACACAAACACAAACAAACACAACCGGTCACATCAAATTTATTTTAATGTTTGATCGTAGGAGGCGATCAATGCCATGATTTCCACAGAAGCCAAAGTTCTTCTTATTCTAATTCTTCTCAAGGATATTTTATTTTTGTTATGGATAATCTTCAGATTTCAAAAAAGCAGAGACCAAAATTAGCACATAAAAATACTTTTTCACACACATGCACACGCATGCGCGCACACACACACACACACACACATATATATATAATATTATATATATATATATATATATATATATATATATATATATATATATTATATATATATATATATATATATATATATATATATATTATATATATATAATATATATATATATATATATATATATATATATATATATATATATATATATTATATATATATTATATATATATATATATATATATATATATATATATATATATATATATTATATATATATATATATATATATATATATATATATATATATATATATATATATATATATATATATATATATATATATATATATATATATAGGGACGGGTGTGTGTGTGTATGTAATTCTGTGGGTTGGTTCCAATTTTAATCAAATAAAAGACATCCTGAACACAAGCAACTAATTTGAAAGGTTTAACTGACTTGAGCAAATTAATAATAATAAAATGACTTGAGCAAATCGCAAATATACAGTGAATGAATAAATGAAGTCATTCGAAACTTTCAAATAACTTTTCTAACTCTTTCAAAAAACAAACAGGAATAAGAGATTTTTTCTAATAGGATTCGTAGATTAACAATTAAATTGATAGGAAAAACATTACATGAAGATTTTAGAAATAAAAAGATACAAGTGCAGGAACAATTTCAATAGGATCATAAACAAATATTCTAACTACTTTAGCCACTCGTCGACGTATCTTTTGTCCTTTGGGGTCTTCTATGACACTTGGGCGAAAGGTTCCTTGAACATGCACTAACAATAGACACACTTTGCTCTGGATTAGAATCATTACTTCTATGTGTCGCTGTTATCTATCTGTTCTATCAGCATATCCTTCAGCATCTACTTCGACGGGATGCACATATATACAAGACTTGGAAGTCATTAGGTTTGTAATTTTTTAAAGTAGTCGAAAGGTAAGACTGCACTGTAGTAGCCTAGCTTTGTAAAGTAACGTAGCCTTTTTTTTTTTTTTTTTTTTTTTTTTTTTTTTTTTTTTTTTACAAACCTAACCTAGCCTTGTATAATGTAGACTTTTTAATTTGTTGTCTATTTTTTTTTCAAAATTAAATGCTTATTAATTATAAATGCATTTATTTATTTATTTTTTTTTTCAAAATGTGTGGTAAATTTTAAAATCTTCAAAATGGTACGATGTTTATTAATTCTATGTATTTTTCTTTTTTCAAAATGTTAAGTAGCATTGTCGAAATTATAATAGTTTAGTATATTGATTAATTTGCAATTGTTATTAAATATCAGTGTTAGATACACACTTTCACTGTATTTCAATTTCACTATTAAATTATGGTAGCCTAGGGAAATTCAGTCGCTCTCTTAAAGTATATTTTAACCGTGGTACACGATAGGCTAGAGTTAATTTCGGCGTTGAGTTTAAACAGATTCCTAAATATATTAAATTTTGAAGAAAAGTATTTTACCTATTCACAAAATTAGTTTTAATTTATTATTGGCTCTTCCACTCCTAAAATTCAGTGCCTACTCAATGTTTATTTCACGCGGAAATCGATGATTAAGGCATAGTTTATGCTAAATCTGTGCTAGATTAAGACTATTAAGTTTTTAATTTTTAAATGTTTTTGAAAAACTTAACTATAATATTTAGGTCAGATTGCACAAGAGTGGCCATTCATAACTCAAAAACTACTAAGCCTACACTAAAAAGAGTTATATTTTTGGATCCTTGGGAATTTCCTTTAAGAAAATAAAAAAAAAAGCAAAAATTTTAGAATAATTACGTAATTTTAGTTATTTATATTTAAAAAATGGATGTTGCAGTTTTAGCACTTAATATTTAAAAAACGAAGCCTATGTCTAAGGGGGCTCTGCCCCCGTACCCCCGACCGTGAGTGATGATGATTGTCGACACTTTTCCTGTAGACGATTTTTAGTGTAGGGTTAGAGTTTTTGTTATTTAGTATTAAATTTAGTATTAAATAAGTAAAATTTACGTAATTATTCTAAAATTTTTGCTTTTTTTTTTTAATTTTCTACGTAAAATTCGACAGGATTAAAAAAATTAATTCTTTTTAGTGTGGCTTAGTAGTTTTTGAGTTATGAATGGCCACTCTTGTGCAATTTGCTAATATTTATTTACTTTTATTTACTTTAATTATTTATTTATTTATTTTAATTATCTATCTATATTTTCTTTAAGGGACACTCTGGGGTAAAATACCACTTCGGAAAGGGCCTAACTTAGACACTTCACAAAAATATTCTATTAAATACAAAAAACACTTCATTCTGAAAGTGAATGTAGCCTTCTTTTAAATTATTTCACTTTACAGTGATTTTATGAAAGAGCAAAAATTTTCAATAAAAGTTTTATTTATTTAACGTTACACAAAAGGTAACCTCGTTGGCCAGTGTTTATATGTATATAATATAATATATATATATATATTATATATATATATATATATATATTATATAATATAATATATATATATATATATATATATATATATATATGTATATATATATATATATATATATAATATATAATATATATATTATATATATATAATATATATATATATATATATTATATATATATATATAAAAAATTAATATATTATATATATATAAATATATATATATATATATTATATATATATATATATATCCGCTTACAATAATAATAATAAAAAAGATTGTTATATCCAAAAACAGAATACAGAAGAGCATTCTTACAGTAATATCAATAATCGCAGCAGAATAGAAAGCTTATATAGAACATAGATTAGATAGACCATTTGGCATAAAATTAAAGATTATTTATCAACAATTAGGAATTAAAAGTCGAGCAAAACTAAAAGAGAAATCCTAGAATAAAATAAAGGTTTAAATGTAAACCTTACCTATTATAAACTATAATAATAATAATAATAATAATAATAATAATAATAATAATAATAATAATAATAATAATAATAATAATAATAATAATAATATTAATAATAATAGTAATAATAATAGTATAAATTATGTAAAATGATAGTAACCATTAATAATAATAAATATAATTAAATTAATATAATAAATAATAAAATAAATAATAATAATAATAATAATAATAATAAATAATAATAATAATAATAATAATAAATGTAATAAAATAAATGAAATCAGAGAGTTTGTGAAATCCTCTTAGCATGAGTAATTTATCTCATTCCTCGAAATGTTATTTCGCAGTTTCCTTTTTTAAAGTTTCCTTTCGAAAGATTAGAGCAAGGTTTGATTCCCTTTAACAACTCCATTTTCAAATGCCTTTCTACAATTTGGCCAAATCAAAATAATGAGAAGAGAAGATATTGCATTATAAACGAAATGTAAAGGCGAAACGTTTATACATCTCCGTCATAAAAACATGCGAAAAAAAAAAAAAAATATAATATATATATATATATATATATATATTATATATATATATATATATATATATATATAATATATATATATATATATATATATATATATATATATATATATATCTCCTCCGGTGGGCAAAGGCCAAGTCCTACCAAATTCCACCGGAGTGGGAAGTCGGCCAAGTCGATGGGACGTGTCCGATACACGGCGTTTGAAGTATAAGTCAAAGGAAGTTGGGAAAACAGATGAAGGGAGTGTGTTCCAGACTTTACCAGTAGATATATGTAGATTGAGCATAGCGGTTAAGTCTGGGGTCAGAGAGTTGGACAGAGAAAGGTTGAGACTGTGTAGAAAGGCGTGTCGCACGAGCTCTTCTCAATGGAGGAGGTATGCGACGAGAGAGTTCAGAAGAGCAGTGTCCGTTGTAATAGCGATAGTAAAGAGAGTGACGCAACAATTCGACGGGCAGAAAAGAGATGGAGAGATTAGTAGAGCAGGAGAGTTGATAAGACGAAATGCCTAGAATCCACCTTCTCTAGGGAGCCGTATGTGTGGAACCCCCAGATTTGAAGCGTACTTCCATACAGGGCGAACAACACCCCTATACAGAGCAAGCAACTGGGGTGGCGTGAAAAAACCACGAAGGCGCCTCAGAACACCCAACCTCTTAGAAGCTTGTTTAGAAAGAGAAGTAATGTGATCTTTCCAAGAAAGATCACGAGAAAAAGAAACACCAAGAATATTAAGAACAGATGAAGGCTTGAGTTGTGTGTTTCGAAAGAAGATATCATAGTTGTGTGGAAGATTGTGTCGAGTGGAGATGAAGAAATTGAGTTTTTTTGGCATTGAAAACAACCATTTTTCTCTGCCCCAATTTGAAATAAGTGAAGATCAGAGGTTAGTTGCTCCAAGGCTCCCTTCCTCTATTAAACTGGGTGGGCGTCTTTCAAATAAGGAAGTAATGAAGGGTGGAGTCATCAGCATAGGAGTGGATAGGAGATGAGAGTAATAGAGAGATCATTAATGAAAAAGTAGAAAGTGTTGGGGATAGGACAGAACCTTGAGGAACACCACTATAATAGTTTAAAGGAAGAACGGTGCCGTCTAAACAGCAGCTATAGAAAAAGGAAAAGGAAATTAAAGAAGATCACAAGAGAAGGATAGATTCGAAAGAGGGAAAGTTTAAAATCAAAGCTTTGTGCCAGACTCTATCGAAGCTTCGATATGTCCAGCGCGACAGCAAAGATTCACCGAAATGCCGAAGAGCGGAGGACCAAGAGTCAGAGAGAAGGGAAAGAGATCACCAGTAGAGCTTTCTTACGAAAGAATACTGGCGATCAGAGAAAGATTAGAAGAATTGAGATGTTTCCAAATCTTCCTGTTAAGGATAGATTCGAAAACTTTAGAGAACGGAGGTTCAAAGAAACTAGGACGTTGTTGGAGGGTTAGAGGGGTCCCCTTCTTCGCACAGGCTGAATGAGCGCACGTTTCCAGCAAGAAGGGAAGGTTGAAGTAGAGAGACAAAGACGAAATAGTTTACAAGGCAGGGTGCAAGCTCGGAAGGCACAAGTTTTGAGAACCACAGGAGGAATACCATCAGAACCGTAAGCCTTCTTAGTATTAAGCTCAGAGAGAGCAGAAATGACATCTTTAGAAGTTCTAATTTAGCATAATGAAGGGGGGGTTGAAGGAGGAGGAATAGCTCCGAATCGTCTAATGAATTAGAGGCAAAAGTTTGAGCGAAGATTTCAGCTTTAGAGAAGGTAAACAGCAGTTGTACCGTCAGAGATACTAAAGGAAGAAAGAGGGAAGCAAAGTTAGTTGACATTTTTTGCAAAAATGCCAGAAGCGAGGAAAGGAACCAGAAAGATTATTGCATTTTCTACGGAGAAAAGAGTTTTTGTGTTACGAAGATAGATTTTGCACGATTCCGGGATGAAATATAAGTGCGTGAGTTTCTTGTTTGAAAGACGACGGTAATCCCTGAAGGCATCATCCCTGCGGCGGATAGCGCGAAAACAAGCAAAGTTAAAACAAGGTTTTTTAGGTTTAGTAGAAGGGAAAGAATATGGAATGTACGCTCCATGCCAGAGAAAATCACCTCGATATGCGTTCTGCACCTCCGAGGGACCCCTCCCACGGAAACAAAAATAATTCATGGAAAAATAAAAGTAGACCGCAAGTCCGACCAGTTGCGGCACCGAAATGCCACAAACGTTTCCTTTCGAAGAAGGGGTCTTTCT
>SEYY01006641.1:5000-7500 GCA_009176605.1 Armadillidium nasatum | reverse complement strand
TATATATATATTATATATATATATATATATATATATATAATATTATATATATATATATATATAATTAACTTTTGTAAATCTGCCTTTCCTCCTCTTATTCGCTCTGATGGATCTATTGCAAATACTCCCTTTGAAAAGGCTAATCTCTTCGGCCTCCTTTTCTCATCTAATTCCACCCTGCTCGATTCTAGCATCCCTCCTCCTACTCCTTCTCCTCTCAGGTGTCCAATGTCCCTGCCTGTAATTACACATGATCAGGTGCACGGGATCCTGAAATCTATGAACGTCAGGAAGGCCAGTGGCCCGGATGGCATTCCCCTTCGTGTTCTAAGGGAGTGTGCTTCCGAGTTAGCGCATGTCCTCGTTCAACTCTACTCTCTATGCCTTAATACTAATACTTTTCCTCATTGCTGGAAGGGTGCATTTGTTCAACCGATCCCGAAAAAGGGATAGATTCTTTGTGTTTTCAGTTTCATTGTGCAGATTATGGAGCATGGCATTCTTTGTATCAGTGATTTTGGAAGAGACCATAGCGAATCCGGTTAAATCTTTGCTTAAGTACCTCATATGATTTCTGAACTTTGTTAGCGACAAAGTATCAAAATCATGATCCAATGATGTGTACTGCTCTAGGTCCCTCTAACAGTTCCAAGTCATTAACGTGGCCTTCAGTTGTTAATGGAGCTTCAAACCACCTTCTGACTTCTTAGGTGACGATGGCAAAAAGATATCTATCTTACATAATGACCGAAAGTAATAAGAGGTCAAGTAAAGACAGCATAGCCATTTGGTTATCCACCTTGTCAGGTGATATGTTCCATTAATATTATACCCGAAATCTCGTTTTCGATGACCATCGAGAAAAACCAAAGCAAGGACAGGAACTCTCGATAATTATCTCTAAGATGGCAATCTTAAAGCTGTTCATTAATAAGGACTATCTACGTTTTTTTAAACATCATCCATTCTGAAATGATATTATTTGGGTCAGCACCTTTAAACGGTAAAGCCTGCTTCTGATCGATGAACTCTCACTGGGATTTGCAACAAGCGAACAGTTCAGTTTCGTGACCAGAAGATTTGAAGAACAAATTGGATACCAAGGGAATTACCAATTCCATCATATGGTGTTGCAAGCTAGAAAAAGAACGTAATTATTCCATTTATTCTGTATAATAGCACAAACACAGCTGTGAATTCAGGTATTCGTTGTAACCATCTGGTGTCCTATGCTCTTAGGGATTTTTGGGATTGACAACAGTTTCTCAAAATTCTTCCAACTAATTAGTCCTACTATCCGATTTGATTTCCTTCTATTTAAATTATAAAGGAATTCCAATCAAATTAGACGACATGTAGTGTTTCGAGATTAAATTCAACCTTAATTCTGGCTACCAAGTTCTTTCTGGATTTCTTACTTGAGCGATGGGGACTTGTTTTTGACAAGATGAAAGAGGATAACTCCAATCCTGCTGCAGTGAGTGAATGAACAATAATATGTCTCAACAATGATGTTTCAGTTCTTTTCAGAGCTGCTGAAAAATTTGAGTCTTGAATGATTTTCGTTGATGTACCTGATCGTTCTTGGAGGGTGAATTTAGGAGCAATAGGATTAGATGCATATTCGTTCATGGGCTCTGAAGATAAACAACACACTTTTAACTCTTCTTGTTTCTTGCTATAAGTCATCTCTTCACAGTTTTTACTCTTTCTCATTTCATCTTATACTATATATATATATATATATATATATATATATATATATATATATATATATATATATATATATATATATATATATATATATATATATATATATATATATATATATATATATATATATAATGAAATTCTTAAATAAAATCGGTAGTTTTATTAAATTCTAAAGCACTTATTTAAAGACTTTTCGGGAATTTTCTCTTTCCGAACATCAGGATCGTAAAATTTCTTTAACAATATACAATTCTTCGATAGTAAAATTTGTAAAACTATAACTGATGAATTATATTTTCAAACTGCACACTGTAAGTCAATTTATTAATTATAATTTACCAATTTTACATCAAAAAATTGTATGTTGTTAAAGAAACTTTAAGATCCAGGTGATGGGGAAGAGAAAATTCATGAAACGTCGATTGAAATAAGTGATTTGGAATTTAATAAAAACCATTGATTTTATTTAAGAAATTTATTTATAGGCAATATGTTTCGAGCATTTGTATTACTTTTATTATATATATATATATATATATATATATTATATATATATATATATATATATATATATATATATATATATATATTATATATATATATATATATATATATATATATTATAATGTAAAGGGGAGTAATTCAGTTCAAAATTTGGGGCTACTTATAATGCTAAGGTTTATTCTTTATAAGCTTTTTATTTATTTATTTATTTTTTTAAAATAATACTTTTTTATATATATGCTATCTTATCCTTTGGGACTAGAATTAATATAATTATAAATGT
>SEYY01006640.1:15000-17500 GCA_009176605.1 Armadillidium nasatum | reverse complement strand
AAAGATTTTTTTTTAGCAAGGTAGCTTGATTTTCTGATTAATATAGAGACAGTACATAACTTAAGGTAGTTAAATAATGATTAGACGTGTAACTTTTTAAGTTATTACATTCTAAATTATTATTAACTTTGTCACGGACATTTCACAATTTTTTTAAATGCATTTTGAAAATATACTTCAAATTGCTTGCATATTTGTCAGTTGTTTGACTTATAAGTTAAAAGTTTACTCCGTAAAATGGCAAAAATGGCATACAATATGACCTTAACTTAATATAGCAATATATCTGGGTTTACCGTACCAAATCTTCCCAATAAAAACGTTAAGGATTTACAAGAATTTATCTCTAGTTCTTTTCATGTCAGACACTTTCCTGTAGGTTTTCATTTAAAACAAAACCAAGATACATGATCTTATTCATAGAAATTGGAAATCTCTGAAAAAATTCTTATTTCCATTTTATCACTGCTCTTTTTCTGTACTTAAAACTCTGACACAAATCCGTATTTTTTTCCCTGACAAATTCTTCTATATGAACATTATTAACTTGCAAACCAGAGATAAATTCATTAATTATGAATTTAAAAAGTCATAATTATTTTGGCCTTTTCATGTTTTCCTCAGGCTTTGAATTTTTAGTTCCAAAAACTAATTGTTTGTTTTATTTCCGAGATTTTATAATTGTCAATTGTTCCTCCATTGTTTTTTTCAAACAAATCGTCTTTTACCAGAAGTCCATCCATCTCATTAGTTTCTTAGTCAATATATATATATATATATATATATATATATAATATATATATATATATATATATATATATATATATATATATATATATATATATATATATATATATATATATATATATATATATATATATATATATATATATATATATATATTTAAGAAGCAGGAGATGCTGAGAGTCTCTCTAAATTGTGATGAATTCTTTGATTATTTAATGCATATCTTTCAGAAGTCAAAATTTATATTATTTAGTTATCTCATGTCACTTTTAATTTCAAATGTTTTCTTAAATATTAACAACACCACATATTAAGTTTTTTCTATTAATCTCTTTTTTTATTAATTAATTAACTCATTCCCTTAAATTGGTGACCAGCAAATTAACTGAAGATTTCTCCATTGTTAATTTCATAGCCACTTGCTTGAAGAAGTGATCTTTATAACTCTACAAAAAATATAGGCAAAACTTAAAATTTTCGTACAAGAATATCAATGAAGTACAAACTGCTTTGAACAATAACTTTCAGTCTATCAACCTCTCCCAATATATTTTAAATCCTCTGTTTGGTTTCTTCAGTCTTAGTAATACTTTGAGATGCACTGTACGTAATAATAATAACATCATTATTGATCGTTTCCAAAGCACATTTCATAGTAAATAAACTAATTTATATTCTCAATTAATCACCTAATTCATAATTAGTGTCTTTAAAAACATCAAAAGTTGGATTCAAAGTTTACAAATTAAAGACAGCACAACTTGATAGATAGATGATAGATAGATAGATAGATATATAGATAGATAGATAGATAGATAGATAGATAGAAAAATTGAAAAAATTTCAGAAGCTTAATTAAAAAATTTACGAATATTTTCAAATTAATGAGGCTATTTTTAACCTTGACGTCATAAAAGAAAAATTAAAAATTCAGTATGGAAAGTAATGTCAGAAAAAGAAGCACACATATATATATGATGGCAAAGCGTATGCTGAAGTGGGTTAGATATGATGAAGTCCACATGTTCGATTCCAAGTGAAAGTTGCCTTCCTCTTCTGTGAGAATTGTGATCTTTAAACTAAGAACAATAACAAAATAACAAGTAGAGCGTTTGACTCTCTTGCTTGAAGGTTTTGATTCAATCCCTTTGGCGAATCTTAGGTAGAAATTACTTAGAGAATTCCCCTTCTCGAATAGAGAAATTACCGTCAGGTTAAGAAGTTTTTAAAAAATAATTCTCAAAACTTTTAAAACTTACCACAGTAAACTCTGAAAAACTTCTGGAGAACTTCTAATATATTCATGATGTATGAAAAACTTGTGAAAAACTTCTAGTATATTTCTGATGTATGAAGAATTTATAATATATTTATGATGTTTGAAGAACTTGTAATACATTTGTGATGCATGATGAACTTCTAATATATTTTTATGTATGAAGAACTTCTGAAGAACTTTATTATATTTATGATATATGAAGAACTTCTAATATCTTTATAATGTATGAAGAACCTCTAATATATTTATGATGTATGTAGAAATCCTGAAGAACCTCACATTTATGATATATGAAGAACTTCTAATATATTTATAATGTATGAAGAACTTCTAATTATTTATGATATATAAAGAACTTCTGAGGATCTTTTAATATATTTAAGATGCATGAAGAACTTCTAATATATTTCTGATATGTGAAGAATTTCTGAAGAACTTCTAATATATTTATGACGTATAAAGAACTTCTGAAGA
>SEYY01006639.1:0-29979 GCA_009176605.1 Armadillidium nasatum | reverse complement strand
ATTTATTATATTCTTCAACCATCTGTGGACAATTTATTTCGATTCTTGACTTACTTTTCGCACACCATCTCTTCACTTTATTTCCTAGTGATTTCCCAACAAAGGTGGAAGCGAGTTGGACAATACTATTATCATACCACCTAATAAGTGTAACAGCAGATGAAGACTCTACTCTCCAGTCATATGAACCTCTTCCCATTGTTTTCATTTCTCTTTCTGAATTTAGGATTTTTTCAGCTCCTCCCATCCTGTTAGATCGAATTGTTCCTAGAGATGGTATGCCCATTGCATGCAATTTTTTCAAAAGGGGAAGCGATGTAAAGAAATTATCAAAAAATACCTTGTAATTTTTGTTTTTTGGCAAATTCTCACACAGTCTCACAACCAAATCTCCAGTTACTCCAAGATTGGAAACTGCAGATTTGTTGTCATTTTTACCAGTATAAACTTCAAATTCATAAAGAATACCGGAAGCCCCACACCTAGAAAATACCTTGTAACCCCATTTGTGAGGCTTTTTAGGGTTGTACTGCTTCAATGCCGATTTTGCTTTTGTAGGTATTATTTGCTCATCGATGGAATGGTATTCTTCTGGCTCGATATTTCTACACTTCTCTAAAACGGAGTCTAAAATTGGTCTAAGTTTGTATAATTTGTCGTAAGGTGAAGTGTTTGTATTTGGAATTTTGGAATTATCATTAAAATGTATGAAACGTTTTAGTGCTTCGAACCTGTTAACACCTCCTTTTAGTGTCTCAGTAATCTGTGGCAAATAAAATTTTGGATTCCAGTACATCCGATACTGAGGTAGAGGATATATTCCCATAAATAGAAGTATCCCAAGAAATTGTTCTATCTCATTTTTGTCGGTATGAATTAAAGAGCAATTTAAATTTTTGTTAATCTTTTCTTGAATGCAGTATATGTTAGTTTGCTCAGCTATATGATCCATCAAATCGTTGCTAAAAAAATTCTTGAAATACTCTAAAGGAGTCAGGACTTTCTCAGGAAAGGAAAATTGCGAACCCAAAAAATCATGGGGAGATATTTCAGGTTCCCTTTTTCTCCATCGACAATGTTCACCTGAAATGTTTTCATGTAAATTTGAACTCACCGATGCTGAAGTCTCTGCATTGGCGTCTGCTTCTGAAGGGTGCATGCCATTTACCTCTTCTTGTGTGGCACCATAATCAACATCGTCAACATCTTCCGCGACTTCCATCTATATATATATATATATATATATATATATATATATATATATATATATATATATATATATATATATATATATATATATATATATATATATATATATATATATATATATATATATATATATATATATATATATATATATATATATATTCTTGCAAGTGCTCTTCAAAAGCTTGCAGATCATAAGATATACAGCTGATTCCCCCTTCCAACTTTGGGGAAGACTCCGTATCCGAACTTTAGGGGAAGGTATGAATATCGTACGATCTTTTGTTGCTTCCCCCCAAATTTTGAATCAGTTGTCACAGAGCATAATAATAATAATAATAATAATAATAATAATAATAATAATAATAATAATAATAATAATAATAATAATAATAATAATAATAATAATAATATATATAATATATATATATATATATATATATATATATATATATATATATATATATATATATATATATATATATATATATATATATATATATATATATATATATATATATATATATATATATATATATATATATATATATATATATATATATATATATTCTAGAGGCTGGAAATGCTTTACAGTTTTTTTCTCTTTCTTCCCACGTACAATTGCAAGAATATGAAAACTCTGCAACCGACACCACCCTGCATCATGTTGGATATGGTGCAATGTATATATATATATATATATATATATATATATATATATATATATATATATATATATATATATATATATATATATATATATATATATATATATATATATATATATATATATATATATATATATATATTACAAAAATGCTGCATACCTGAATCTGATCAAGTTCACCTTCATCATCATCGTCAGATCCATCAGAGTTTGCGTTATTTGGGCATTCTTTATAAACATATGTTGAAATTTCTTCTTGAAATACTCCATTTCGCTGCATTCTAGTTCGATTACGAGTACCGTAGAAAGAATGAACCTTCATTTTTGAATTTCTAGAAAATTGAAAATATTGATAAAAATTCACCCTGCAATTCATAATGTCATTTATTGATAACACATGAAAATAGACCCTTATATGATGCAGTGTATGTCATAAATAACAACAATATTTTATAATATTAGTTATTTTAACTCATTTTCCTTTAGAAATTAATAAGAAAATAAAAATCTAAAAAAAATGGGAAAATTTAATATATACTTAAATCTACGGGGTAGGCTTACCTTTTCACTCGCCAAAAATGAAGCAACTAAACCACAGGAAAAATTTGACAAAGCACCCTTTCACTATCGCGTTTTCGGCTGTACTAAATATCAAATGAAATTACACTTATTTAAAAGCAAAAAAAATTTCAAAAAATTGAGCTTCACCAGAAGTTTTTAATAACTTTTCGTAATGTACTTAATTAATGACGCTATGAGAGAAAGGGTTAATTACATTCCTAGTCAAAAAATGAATATTGTTTTGTTTAAAAAGACTTCAAAATATCGTAAGATATTTTTTCGCTTCAGCATTTTGAACACAGTTTTCATGGAAGGGTTATTACCTCTGATGTTCAACTATTCATTTATGATGTTAGAGTACAAATGAAAACAAGCTTTATCTTATATATATATATATATTTCTCACCATACTCCTGTAGGTGCTAGCTGTCAGCTGTCTCGAACAGGACATGAGTTTCTTGAGCAAGGCAATCAGTTGGTGGCTTGCTAGGCCTATCCCAACACACTGAACCACTTTTATTATAGATTACCACCTTACCACTGTACTACTATATATATATATATATATATATATATATATATATATATATATATATATATATATATATATATATATATATATATATATATATATATATATATATATATATATATATATATATATATATATATATATATATATATATATGCAAAAATGCTCCATTTAGAAACTGACAATAACGTCATAACAATGATTTTTCAATGATGTCCTTGACAATTTTCCTTATAGAGAAGTAAGATTCACATCTTTAAGTTGTCCCAGGGACTGATAGTTGTCAGAACCCTGTTTTCAGAAGACTGGGATTCTCTTTTCTGGAATTTTTTCCAAAAGTTAGAGATGAGGTTTTATGAATTTCTTCAAACTCACATATTGCTTCAGCTTAATTAGCATGTTTTAATTTTTAAAATGTTATTTATGTTTTTATTAGACTGAAAGTGTTTTTTTTTTTCTTGCTAAATGACAAAGGTGTATAATACGATGAACAAAGGACAGTTGAGATCATGTGGCAACTGCTCAACAAAGCCAGTTTTTCATCTTACATTATAGTTCGGGTGTGAGCAAAGTGTGGTCCGCGGGTTAAAACTGGCTCGGCAATTCTCAAAATATGGCCCGTGGCCAGGTATGTTAAAATATTTATTTTTTAAAGTGAAAGGAAAAAACAAAAATTAGAAAAGACTTAGTGTTCTCTAAATCAAAATTAGACGCTCCAAGTAATTAAATAAAGGTAAGATATCTAATATTTGTAAATATATATATATATATATATATATATATATATATATATATATATATATATATATATATATATATATATATATATATATATATATATATATATATATATATATATATATATATATATATATAATTTAGACTGGCCCATCGTTATAGGGGGGGGAAATTTTTCCGCATATATTTTTGGTCTCACCCCCCAATATTGTTACCATTCCACTAAAAATCTTGTGTAAAAAATTTGGTGTAAATATTTTAATGATAAGTCGGCCCTCAGGGCACATGAAAATTGAAATCATGGAAATATTTGAAAATGTGTTTTATGTGTTACTCTATTTGCTAATTTCTCATATTACCGTTTATTATATTGAAAACTTCACTATATTACATTTCTTGCAGCTGATCAACACCTTTCAAATGGTATATTTATAACTATTGTATCACTTAAATTAACCGAATTATGATAAAGAAAGTATAATTTTGTATAAAAAATCTCGAATTTTTTCAATTTCCTTTGGCGCTAAAATTTTATTAAGTAATATTTAAATAAAGTTTTCTATGATAAATATAGGCATGTTATGCCCTTTGATGTGAAACATGTAATATGGCGATGTGATGATTCTAACATGTATAATTTGATGTTTTTCCTATCGCAAGAAACACAACATCTCCAAGAAAACAGACTGCAAGCATATTTGGAGACACGTGATTTCTTTTCGGTCGACGGGAGACATATAAATTCGCGAGTCAGTGCCCAAGGTTTAGTTCATAACATCGTCTCTTACTGGGAAGTTGCTTTTAAGTAAGGTCAATTATTTTCGCATAATGTCTAATCGTCGATTGTTGAGAAAAGATACTTCAGTCTACCTAATAGGAAATTACTCTCCACAAATTGTTGGCAGCAAACTTCCGTCCATCAAACAAGTATTAAGTGTCTTATTTTTTAACCTCCGAGAAGTAAAACTTTCAGTACGAGAGAGTAGTAAATTAGTTATTGAAGAAGTGACCATATTTTGGAACAAAGCCCGCATCCCAACACGTGACGTTCAACATTGTATTAAAAAAGTTGAAGTTCTTTATCAAACATGGGCTGGTTTGCAAAAAAATTGGAAAAGACGAACTAAATCACAATTACGAAAAGAAGAAAACTTTGTGCACGAATTTGACAACTTATTTGACATAGCACACCAAAACGCCCTTCAATATATGAATATAACAGAAGATAAAGAATTTTTAATAAATCAAAGGAAAAAAGGGAGGGAAGGATACATGTACGCCATAGATACGGAATTAGCTGCAAGGGAAAAAAGAAAAGAAAAGCGGGAAAATTCATATGCCTTACTGAAAAAGAGAAGTCAGGAAGAAACGGAGCTTTTAGGTAAATAGTAATAGATTATTTGTGTTTATTATTTTTATTATCTTATTTTATACTTTTTATCTTTTTATTATATTTATTATAAAACTATATATATATATATATATATATATATATATATATATATATATATATATATATATATATATATATATATATATATATATATATATATATATATATATATATATATATATATATATATATATATATATATATATATATATATATATATATATATATATATATATATATATATATATATATATATATATATATATATATATATATATATATATATATATATATATATATATATATATATATATATATATATATATATATATATATATATATATATATATATATATATATATATATATATATATATATATATATATATATATATATATATATATATATATATATATATATATATATATATATATATATATATATATATATATATATATATATATATATATATATATATATATATATATATATATATATATATATATATATATATATATATATATATATATATATATATATATATATATATATAGTATATTATTTTATCAGTTTCAGATTTCCCTGCAATTGGAAATAACTCGTGTTCAGAAAATCTTTAAAAGTGATATAACTGAAATTCTTTCCTTTGTCGACAATATTTTGAAAACTCATCTGCCTCGCCATGATTACAATGAGCTGTTGGAACTTACGCTGTTATTCCTTGGGAGAAGTTATAAAGTTCCAGTTCGAGCTCCTGGGGCAGTACATCATGCACGGTGGATGGCAAAAGCAATTTATTGTCTAAAGATCTTTTTATACAGAGATCAATTCCATCTAACAGTTTCAGAAGAGACAAGTATTTTACAATTATGTATTTTTATTGTAAAATTGTATATCAAAGCATGGTACACAGCTCCCTTTGCACATCTCGCGCCTTATCATGATCTTCTGTTTTTAAAAAAAATAATACTTTTCAAGGAAATTAATCGTGATATTGCGGATGCCGCATTACTTAAATTTAAAAATCATATGTGGTACTTATCTGCAGAAGCTTCTGCATTTGCGTTTTTTGATGACAACATTCCCGTAAATGTTAAAAGAAATATGGTTGATGCATTAAAAAGTGATTCATTATTTGGAGAGGCTAATAAAATAGAAATCGACTTAAGGAGTAATATCTTGAACCTGGAAATTTCTGATTTCGTTTCGAAACATTCAAAACGTTTTTTTGAAAGTTTCAATTTGCCTTCAAATTTCCTAGAACAAGATCCACAAACTTGGAGAATAAATGAACAGTATAAACATTGTCTTAAGATTGTTGAAAAAATAAAAGTGGTTAACGATGCAGCCGAAAGAGGAAATAAGTTAATTCAGGAGTATAATAGTAAATTAACAAAATGACGAAGAGCAGAAAAATTACATAATCCAAGTTGTGGCATCTTACCGTAAACGTTTCCCTGATGTAAGCAAAGCAACCATATCATCTTCATTTTGAACTATAATCAAGATCGATCTATTAACTATTTTTAGCCTTTAATTACAATGTATATTTTTTATTACTCATAAATTATGCAGTAAATTCAATAAAGAAAATGTTTATTTATATCATTGTTGTTCATTTCCAAATCTTGTTTTCAAAAGCTGATTTTTTAAATTTTTCAGTTTCTTCAGATATTTTATCTCCCATGAGGGTCGGCTTAATATTAAAACAATTTCATGAAACTTGGTATACATTACTTTTTAATGAAGCAGGGGATGAGACCAAAAAAAAAAAGAAAATCGAAATTATGGGCCAGTAATATATATATATATATATATATATATATATATATATATATATATATATATATATATATATATATATATATATATATATATATATATATATATATATATATATATATATATAGTGATGGCATCCTCATTGATGAGGATGTCGGCATCCGCGGAGCATCTCATCAAAATTAACATCCTCATCAGCATCCGTATTTTCGAAAATGCAACATTCGCATTCGCACTTTCGAAAATTCAACATCCGCATTTGAAAAAATTCGGAATTAGCATCCTCACTTTCGAAAATTCAACATCTGCATCCGCACTTTTCGAAGTGCGGAAAAGTGCGGATGCGGATGTTGAATTTTCGAAAGTGAGGATGCTAATCCGAATTTTTTCAAATGCGGATATTGAATTTTTAAAAAAATGCGAATGTTAATTTTCGAAAATACGGATGCTGATGAGGATGTTAATTTTGATGAGATGCTCCGCGGATGCCGAACATCCTTCTCAATGAGGATATATATATATATATATATATATATATATATATATATATATATATATATATATATATATATATATATATATATATATATATATATATATATATATATATATATATATATATATATATATATATATATATATATATAGTATATATATATGTAATTTCAACAGCAATTTTTATCCTTTTATTGAGTATGACCCTTGACATTTGACCGGAATCAAAAAGTCACTCTATAAAGGTTGCCCATCCCTCAATAACTAGTGTTCTCTCTGTTGCAATGATATAATAGGTCTATCTTGTATAGGGGTAGTTGAGCATTTAATTAAACTTTATTGGGTACTTCTTTTTTTTAATGTTAATGTATAAATAGGCGATTTCCTTTAAGCTTATCCGATTTAAGAGTTCATAACCCCCATCGTTCATAACATGGCAGACAAGTATAGGTAGCTGAGGGATATTATGAAGATCTATAAATTTATTCAAAGGTAAGATGAAAGAACCGTAGTTTTTCACATTAATCTGAAGTGAAAAATTTTAGGACAAAAATTCTGAAATACGTTTGACAGTAATGCGACAGGAGATGGGAATTGAATACGTTTGACAGTAATATTTAAATATTAATATGGGAGGATATATATATGAGAGCATATATATATATATATATATATATATATATATATATATATATATATATATATATATATATATATATATATATATATATATATATATATATATATATATATGGATAATTTGGAAGGTCGGGGAACGTGCCTCAAATTCATTATTTTGGCGACACTCTAATTCTCTTATTATTTGATGTATCAAATTATTTTTTTCAGTTTTGTAGGGACAATTAAAAATCTTTTAAAGATTTACAAAAATTTTTATGAAATTCTTAAATTTAATTTTTCACGTAGCCTAAAAACATTTTACCAAATATAGATCTTTTGGTTAACTCCTCTTTTTTTTAATGAGCATTAATGAGCATTTCCATGCTGTTTGGTAAGATTTTTGCGGTCCAAACTGATCGAATTCGGGAATGCTTTTTGTATATTTTGCTTTTGGAAGGGAAATTGGGATTCTTTGCGTAAATTTTTTCATTTAAGCAGCTCGACAATGATGCAAATTTTGTCCGTTAATGACGTCATAGTGAGTTGTATTGACGTCATATCAGTTGGTATTTGCATTTTCGCTATAAAAATTTTTTAATTATTATAGAAGGTAAAATAGTTATTGTGACCGATATGAATTATACACTAAAACATGAAGGATATTTCTATTATAGCCTTTTAGTCTAAAATCTTTCAACTTATTCTTCTATTACTTTTAATTTGATGTTATTATTGAAGTATTTAGCAACTATAAAATACTGCGTTGTGAACGTTGCCACATAAATCCTGGAATATCGTCCCTTTACATTTGGCACATTCTAATATAGATCAAATTATAGCTTGTATTATTATATAATTAATTTAATTTTGCTTTTATTCGGTCATTAATTTTAAATATTCTCTTAATTTATGATATATCACTTATAATGTTATATACCAACTTTTTGCAATAAACAAAGTATTAAATTTAAAATTACATTCAATATATTTCGAAAATGTTATTATGACTATTATTTATTGCAATATATTTGAATCAACAGAAAGTCTGGTACCAATATGTATGATAGTCGATTAGTTCGAAAAATATTATGATTTGTAAGATTAATAGTATCATTATCATAAATTATACTTATTAGGCAAGAAAAGTATCAAAGCTTGATAGATGATTTAAAAACTACATATACCCTTTAATAGTTGCTCGTTGTTGTTTCTACTACCAGAATTCGGACCCATGTCTCCCGATATTAGGTTTGCATGTATATATATATATATACCCTTTAATAGTTGACATATGTTACTTTTTCCTGACAATATTCAAACGCACGTCTACTGTATAATGAGTGGAAGACTTGCAATCCATATGACATTCCCACAATTTTGTCCTCTTTGTTTCCTGGTGAAATCATTATTACTTTCTTAAAAAAAGCTAAATTATATGCTCTGATTTAAGATGAAAATAAAATAGATATTTTCTTACTATAAAAATAATTAAATTGAAATAATTTAAAAGTTGTCTTTTGACAGAACATAGTTGTCTATTGACGGAATTTTTGAAGCTTGTCTTTTGATGGAATTTTGAAGCCTGTCTTTTGACAGAATTTTGGAGCCTGTCTATTGACGGGATCTTGAGGCCTGTCTTTTGACGGGATTTTGAAGCCTATCTTTTGACACAATTTTGAGGCCTGTCTTTTGACGGGATTTTGAAGCCTGTCTTTTGACAGAATTTTAAGGTTTGTCTTATGATAGAACAGATAAGGGGTTATATGTTAAAAAAACAGTAAATAAATATTTGTAATATTTTGAAGAGATGAAAATAAATGAAATAAAGAAAATAAGATATTGGTGGTAAAAATGGTGTTGTTTGGAAGTGGTAATAGTGATGATAATTTTATAATTAAATGAAGCACCAGCATATGATCTTTGTCATTGCATTGCTGGAAAAATTGAAAAAAAAAAAAAAATACTGTATCATGTTTGCACATCTAATTACATACTCTCTTAATAGATGCTTGTTATTACTTTTTTTATATTATTCATTGTAACAAGATGGATATTAATTGTCAAAACGTTTTTAGGATAAAACTAGAAAAATTACAAATGTTGATAGTTGATTTAAAAATACTTCTTAATTTCGTAAATAATTTGGACTCATATATATCAGGAAAATTTTGTATTGGCTGATACAGTAGATTCAGACCCATGTCTCCCGATATTAGGTTTGCATGTATATATATATATACCCTTTAATAGTTGACATATGTTACTTTTTCCTGACAATATTCGAACGCACTTCTAATGTATCATGTTTGCAATATCTAATTACATACTCTCTTAATAGTTGCTTGTTATTGTTTTTATATTATTCATTGTAAAAAGATGGATATTAGTTGTCAAAAATTTTTTAGGATAAAAACTAGAAAAATTACAAATATTGAAGTTGATTTAAAAATACTTCGTAATTTCGTAAATAATTTGGACTGGAAAAAGTTTGTATTAGCTGATTACAGCAATGAATTCAGTGCTTGGTTATCAGTTATGTGTATGGGAAAATAGCTGGCCTAGTATCATTATCATAAATTATACTTATTTAGGCTAGAAAAGTATCAAAGCTTGATAGATGATTTAAAAACTACATACACCCTTTAATAGTTGCTCGTTGTTGTTTCTACTATCAGAATTCGGACCTATGTCTCCCGATATTAGGTTTGCATGTATATATATATATATACTCTTTAATAGTTGACATATGTTACTTTTTCCTGACAATATTCGAACGCACGTCTAATGTATCTTGTTTGCAACATCTAATTACATACTCTTAATAGTTGCTTGTTATTGTTTTTTTTTATATTATTCATTGTAAAAAGGTGGATATTAATTGTCATAAAAATTTTAGGATAAAAACTAGAAAAATTACAAATATTGAAGTTGATTTAAAAATACTTCGTAATTTCGTAAATAATTTGGACTGGAAAAGTTTGTATTAGCTGATTACAGTAATGAATTCAGTGCTTGGTTATCAGTTATGTGTATGGGAAAATAGCTGGCCTAATCAAAGACTTGTACTATATATTGTATTCCATAGCTGTAGTTTTTGATCAATCTTTTTGGTACGGTCCATTTAGGTTGCAATTGCGTTTTTGATAAATATATTTTGCATGTTGCATAGGTCATTAAATTGACTAAGTGTTATAATAAAAGAGACAGAAGGTTGAGAGTTAATATCAGCAATATCTTATGGTGAACCATTCTCAAATTGTGATGAAAAAAAAATATTTTGCTCCAGTGAACCCACTGTGTTCTAATAAACAATTATAATTTGTTTTAAATTTTTATTTTTAAATTTAAGATAATTTTTAATTCAAGGTACTAAATGAATATCTATGACATCTACTAACACAAATGCAAAAAGAGGTTTTAATGAAACTTATCCCCAATAAAATTTAAAACTGAAAAGTAGAATTTAAATTTTTTGATAAAAGATAGGTATTTATTAGTGATTCTTCCCCTTTACCCCAACCCATTAAATATAAAAATTACTTCATAAGTTAAGGATTTTTTTTTTTAATTCTCTCAGGCTTTATTTATTATTGCCTCTGTAATTGGTTTTCATTTAATTTTTGTTCTTAGATGTTACAGTTTAAAAGATATTAATTTCCTACCATGAACTAAACAGTTACCAGAACTTAAATCAACATTTCAAAAACCTGAATCATATCTCTTCTAAGATACCTTTCTCTGTTAAAAAACATTCCCAATTCCTTGAGAATAGTCTTTGCAACTTATATTCAAATCCAGAATCATTCTTGTTTTGGTCAGTATTGCACTGCCTCCAGCTTATTAATGCCAAACCTGTGACATAGCATTTCTCAACCTTTTAGCCTTATGACCACTCCCCAAACCTCCCCACCAAAAAATGGTCAAATAGGCAATAGCTTAGTTCACCACAACATGTATTTTCACTATATTGAAAATATAATGACAAAATGTGCTGAAATTTTTTTTTGCTGTATATTTTTTAAAAACATGAAATGTTAGGTCAGAAAAGTAAATATCACCACCATTCATGGGTTGGTGAGTATTGAATATTTGGTAATAGTCTGGTTCTTGAAAATATTTTTTTTCTAATATACTAAACTATGAAAATGGAATGATCTGAAATAGTAGTTTTTTAGGTAAATTGGGGCGAAGGAAAACTATTTTATACACTAAAAACTCCAAATTTATATATATGACCTTGTATACAAGATGCTCCTCATTTTTTTTAATTTTACAAAAGTACTATTTTTAGCAACTTTGATGTTTTTCAATTTTGTAAACTTTTATAACTTAAAAAATATTTTTAAAAAAGGCTTGTGAAGCAACAATTTTGTAAAAAATCTTATTATTCTTTCAGTGCATAACTATATTGTGATTATTTGAAAAATTTTAATAATCTGCAATGATTGAAAAAACAATATTTTGTCTTTCATCTTCAATAGTTTTATACAAGAAATGCAAGTTAATAGTTTCACACATATCCTCTTAGAAACACCATCGTCTTTTAATTTTTAAGTTATCTGACATTTCGATATATATATAGAAATATCGATATATGGAAACATTGATATTAAGGATGTACCGATAGTATCGGTATTGGCCATTTTTTGGGTATCGGTTTGGTATTGGTTAATATGGCTGATACTTGGCCAATACTCCTGATACTCCTTACTTTTTGGGTGAAGAATTATGAGAAAGATGATGTATTGTTTAATTATTCATCACACATATTATCTGATCGTCAAAAAATTCTTACTTTCCCTTGGCCTTAACTTTGGAATCCCATACAAAAGCATCTCTTTTTACAAATTTTTTCTCAGTTTTGAAATAATAGCAAACCTATTCAAAATCTTCCCTATCTACCAAGGACAGCTCTCAGAAGTACTCCAAGAATTACGAAACATTGCACACAAGTATTTTTGCAGTAAGAAAAACAAAATCAATCACCCCTTCTTCACTAAAAATGATCTTCCCATATTAAAAAACCTGTCAAAAAACAAAAATCTTGTTATCTGCCACCCTGACAAAGGAAAGGGTGTTGTACTACTCAATAGAAAAGACTACTTGGATAAAATGAATCAGATTCTCTCTGACAACACAAAATTCATCAGATGTACCACTGAATCTTCTATGTTGATTCAAACTCAACAGAAAACTAAAATTCCTCAGAGATTCCTTTAACATCAGTGACCTGTCCTTCTCAGAACTGTTGAGTACAGGTTCATCACTAGGAGTTCTCTATGGACTGCCGAAGGTCCAAAAGCCTTCTTGCCCTTTTCGACCAATACTGGCTGCCTACGACACATATAATTATTATTTGGCTAAGTATATATATATATATATATATATATATATATATATATATATATATATATATATATATATATATATATATATATATATATATATATATATATATATATATATATATAGGAACCGACCGGGGCCCCGGCCCCGGCCAACCCCGGCCATTTTTACTGACCCCGGCCCCGGCCAAAAATCAAGGAAAACCGGGGTTGCCGGCCGGGGTTAAAAGGGCAAATTATACTTAAATTTTTTTTTTTTTTTAAATTTTCAGCCGATTCTGCTGAAACTTTCAGTTATATAGATTTTTTACCGGTAAGAAAAGTCCATTTCTAGCGTTTTTCCGAGTCTATTACGGTTAAAAGTTATATAACTTATAAGTGCTTATATAACTTTTTTTCTAGACGTGATATCAAAAACCTATTCCCACCAATGCAAGAAATTGGGGCAAAGGTATTCAGCAAAATTTTCAGCTCATGTGGACCAGTGGTTTGATCAAGTTATTCATTTTTTTTAACTTTGGATCCAAATAAGTTTCAAACCGTTATAGACTCAAAAAAATGCTTGAAATCAACTCAGAACTTCGTGAAAAAATTCACATACTTTGAAAATTTCAGCTCAATCAGTCAAATAATAAAAAAAAAATTCAAACAAAATATAAGAAAATTAAGATTTTTTTCTTTTCTGTTTCTTTTGACCGCTCCTTTTCTGTTAGTGAATGTTCATCTTTGTGTTTTGATTTTAGATACTACAAAAAGATTTGGTTGAAATTTTTTTACTTGTAGCACCCGGAGGTTCTCTTCTAATTTTCTGACTGCAGATGTTAACATTTAGCTATTTCGAGCCTATCCTGAAACATTGTAAAGTATTCAAATACTGCAGAAGCTGATCTTTTAGCCATATTGACTGAAAGTATGAACAAAATAATAATTTTTAAATAATGCTGCTAAATGATACAAGTTTGATACATGGCAATAAAATAACAATGATATGTATAAATACAGGTTAAATTGATAATTTTATATCTTGCATTTTTTCAAACTTTACCTTAGGGTCTTACTTAAGTAAACCTGTTGAATCACTGTTATGAATTAGAATTTTTTTTTTTTAATTTTTGTACTTTTTTTAAACTTTAACTATACAAAATTGTAATTTTTTAATTTTTTTTTTTTGGAGAAAATGCATATAATCATTAATTTAAGTGAATGTTGGCTATTCTACTCCTTCCTTACAATTAAATAAACCTTATATCTAATTTTCTTAACCTTAAATTTCAGTGCTTTTGACCTCTTTACAAATTTTAGAAAACCCCGGCCAGAACCCCGGCCCCGGCCAAATTTGGGTGACCCCGGCCCCAGCCAAATTCCAACCCCGGTCGGTTCCTATATAATATATATATATATATATATATATATATATATATATATATATATATATATATATATATATATATATATATATATATATATATATATATATATATATATATATTATATATATCCCTGAGCAGTTATATGTATTATACATATTAATTCCACGATAAAAGTGGCTAATGAATGAATAACAAATGTACTGCGTACTTCGGATAAGAACCTTGGTCAAGCTAACTCTACTCCCAAGTTGTGGTCGGGGAGACATTCGAGAGCTTTTCACTAGTTTGGACCCAGGTTCGAATCCCCGAGCAGTATATATATATATATATATATATATATATATATATATATATATATATATATATATATATATATATATATATATATATATATATATATATATATATATATATATATATATATATATATATATATATATATATATATATATATATATATATATATATATTCACACAAAAGAACAGGCTCTCTCCAGATATGAGTTAAACTTTAATATTTTTACATCATAATTTGAGGGTATTTGAATTCGACTACTAAGTGATGTCTTTACCTTAAAGGAGTATATTATGTCATGTTTGAATTAATAGTGTTTTTTATATTTTGTCTTTTCTGCTGATTAATTGAGGTCTCTTCTTTCATTATTTTTATTCTTTATATTGTAGCTAGTTAAAGAATCTTCTTGCAAATTATAATCATGTTAAAACATAAAAGCGAGTAGCTACACTTTGTTAATACTTACTGGAAAATGGAAATGGAATATTTCTTGAATAAACACAAAAAAGTTATTAGCATTATATTTGCATTTATTATTCCTAAAAGATATTATAATTTATAAAATATACTTGGGCACATCCAAATATGAAATACATGACTAAGTTGCCTGGCAGTACACAAATGTTACTACTGTGTATTTCTTATAATAAAAGTATCGGTATCGACACCTGAAAAAAATAGCATCGGCATCTTTACTGGTATCGGTACATCTCTAATTGATATATCGAGACATCAATATATCAATGCAAAGTTTTTGACATTTGGCTTTCATTTCATCTATGCCTACTATTATTTTAATTATTAATATTATTATTTAGTTTTCTATTGTACTTAAACATAACCTTAACTACCGATGTTGCCGTGGGATAAGACCTGACTGATACATGGATTGATGTTACGTTGGGATACAGGCCTATTACCAGAATAGACCATATATATGTATATAAAATATATATTTTGACAAAAAATATGAATAAAAATCAAAATTTCAAAATTTTGATATAAAAAGTATCAATACATTAGGTCAGACAACTTAAGCAAAAATATAAATTAAACATCTAGAAAAAAAAGGTATATATATATATATATATATATATATATATATATATATATATATATATATATATATATATATATATATATATATATATATATATATATATATATATGTGTGTGTGTGTGTGTGTATGTGTACGTTCTTTGGGTTAGTGATACAAAAGTTAGCTAATGTTGCCCTGGGTAGATGCCGATATTTAAATTAGCCAACATTGTTTATCTTAAAGGGAGTGCTTTGTTTTATGATTACTTATGCTGTTTTTATTACCATATCATAGATCTATGTTTATTATAGAAGCTTAGGTAATACTTTAGTGAAGGGAGCCTGAATTTATTTTCCTACTGAGCCTAACTACGAAAATGAAATGATCTAATTTTTTTTTTTTTATGGTTAATCGGCAAACAACAAATAATTTTATATGAAAAATAAATTTTTTTTTTAATTAAAAAAAATTTTAAACTAATGAAAATTATTTTTCTTCAATGTGATGTTACAAGATCTTTTAATATGGCAGCAATACACACAATAACACAATGACATAGTCCTATAAAGGTTGTCAGTGCTTTCATAGGAACATAGGAAAATAGAGACAGTTAGAAGCCACAAGGGCCTATCGAGACTGTCCCAGTCCAAACAAATAATAACAACAATACTAATACATGCATGAAAGACTAGGTCTATTCCATCTCTAGTTATCAGTTCATTCATGCATAGATAAAAGTAAAACTAAACCCCATTATACATGCAATATTCAATGAACCATCACCCACTACAAAAAACTGCCATTAGGCTTAGTCATAGGTTGATCTGTTGATCTAAAAATTCATATATACCCTCCAATTTGGCTTAGTCAGATTATTCAATATAATACCCAAACCATCCATATATCTATCTAGCCCCTTTTTAAATTTGACAAGAGAATCACAGTCAACACAAGAGATCAATCTCTTGTGGCAAGTCATTCCAAAAATTAACAACTCTATTACTGAAAGAATATTTTCTTAGATCAAGATGGCATGGCTTCTTTTTAATTTTCTTATTATGTCCTCTAGTTACTCTTCCACGGTCCACTATAGAGTATTTTTCAGTCTCTGTATTACTCTCAGATGCAAATATTTTGTAAACTTGTATCATATCCCCTCTGAGAAATCTCCTTTTAACCGAGAACATTCCTAACTCTTTCAACCTCTCTTCATAGCTCTTATTTTCAAAGCCAGAAATCATCCTTGTTGCTAGACGTTGTACTCTCTCCAGCATATCTATGTCTTTTCTTAAATAAGGAGCCCAAACCTGTGCACAATACTCTAATGCTGGCCTAACATAGCTATTATATAGCTTGCTTATAACCTCTTTGCTCTTGTAAACTACATTGCGATTAATTATATCTAACATCTTATTAGCTCTATTCCTTGCTTCCAAACATTGATCACCCACCTTCAGATTACTGCTAATAATCACACCTAAATCCTTTTCTTGGTCCACAGTCTCAAGCCACTCCCCATTCATTTCATAATTAAATCCTTCATTTGAGTAACCTACATGAAGAACTTTACATTTTTTACTATTAAAGTTCATTTGCCACCTCTCTGCCCAACCAAGAAGTCTATCTAGATCACCTTGAAGCTTTATGCATCCATCATTATTCCTTACTGAGGTAACCACTTTGGTATCATCAGCAAACTTAGAAACCTTACATTTAAGACCATTGTCTAAATCATTTATATATATAAGGAACAAAAGTGGTTCCCAGCACAGAACCCTGTGGGACCCCACTCTTCACCGTTTCCCATAATGACTTATTTCCATTAAGTAATACACACTGCCTTCTGTTCTTTAACGACTCTTTAATCCAATTGTGTACCATTCCATCTATACCATACTGCGACAACTTTTGCATCAGCCTAACATGGGGTACCTTACCAAAAGCCTTGCTAAAGTCTACTTTAGCATGTTAATGTTAGTGCTTTGTTTTATGATTACTTATGCAGTTTTTATTACCATATCATAGATCTATGTTTATTATAGAAGCTTAGGTAATACTTTAGTATTAATGGGTTGCCATTATATTTTTTTTTACTTCCCCATTAAAATTTATATATATATATATATATATATATATATATATATATATATATATATATATATATATATATATATATATATATATATATATATATATATATATATATATATATATCAGGGTTGGAAAAGCCCACTGCCTGGGTAACCCGGCAAAAAAAAAACACTTTGCCATGAAACAGGTTTTTGCTACTTGATTTAGCTGATATTAATAACAAAAATAAGTGAATTTCTGTTTCTTGAAGTCTTGACACACACAAAGGGAAGGATAAATATAACCTGCAAACTTATTTTTATGCAGTTTAATGCTTTAATACTTTAATTACTAAGTAGGCTACCTGATTTTAAGAATAAAGACTAATTTAGTATCCAACACAATATGAAAATCACAATTCACCAATCATGTTCATCCTTGGATTTCAACATTCTGTAACATTTAACTAATTTTTCATCCTTTTCATTGCCTGAATTGTTTCTCAATTTGTTATATATAAAGCCATAAGTTGAGAAAAATCTCTCCACACCCGCAGAGAATGCAGAGTGATAGCCAATTGTTAAAAATCTGGTGAAAATTTTCCATATTTTGTGACCCTTTTGTGAACCACCTTCCACCATTTTGCAGCACTCATGCCATTGGTAAAGTTCTCTGTCAGTATGTAATGTGGGAAAATTTCAGAGTCTTCAATTTGAAATTTCCAAAACTGAACAACGTAATCCAAATTTCTCTCCTGCAAGCCTTCTATAACAGTTTCTTCCTGTTGGGCTGACAGTTTTGAACCTGTAAAAAGTAAAATAAAAATTATTACCTTCAGACATTGTATATTGTTTTTATCTTCTCTACTTCCAATTCTTAAAGAAAAATTGTTGTAGAAAATATTGTATGTGAACCCAAAACTTATTAAGCTATTTGATTTTGATTTGATAGCTTTACCCTTTACCACACAGTAGACTATAAATATAAAAATAAAAAGTAAAAGTTGAAATGAGATGGCCAGATTGTGGATGACTTTTTAATTCTTTCCTCACCTTGATTTTTGGGATGTGTAGCATAAGCTGCTATTTGAAATGGCGTGATCCAGTCATCAAATCTTGCTTGAATAAGAGCATTGTATGGATTGTAGTACTGGGTCTTCAAGAACCTCAAACCATATTTGGACTACATCTCCCAATGAGCAAGAATGAGACTGCAGCTGCAATAAGAAATATTTACAATTTATTTTATATTTACAATGCAATATCTATTAGGCATTTTAGCTATGGTTCACAAATAGTTCAAACGGAGTGTGATGCATCATGTATTATTATTCAATGCTCTTGTGTGTCTCAAATAGAGGAGAGCTAATATAAAAGTCTCAAATAGACTTTTATATATTAACTTTATAACCAGGTTATCTTACCCTATCTAAAGCTGAGGCCACAATGTTAAGTTGTTTTGCAGGTTTATTGCTTCATAGTGAATAGCTACATTGTCAATTATGGCAGCTATATTATTTGCTATTTCTGCAGAATGTTTTATTTCTGATTGCAATGTACAAGGGAAATTTTGTATGAATGTGTCAACAGATGCACACTGGTTATTCCAACGTATATCATTGGGTAATTGAGGTTTTTCCCCTCTTCTCCCTATATATATATATATATATATATATATATATATATATATATATATATATATATATATATATATATATATATATATATATATATATATATATATATATATATATATATATATATATATATACTAGGAAGACGAATTATAGGCTAGCTTAAGGAATTCCTTATTAGAACTTTTATATATCGAAACTAGATTTATTTTTTAATCAAAAAGTTTCTCATAATTCTTCATCCAAAAAGTATCGGCCATATTAACCTATTAACCAATACTGATACCTCCCAAAATGGCAGATACTACTGATACCAATATGGGTACATCCCTAATTTAGATCTGGTTTGGCATCATTATTTACAGTCATAAAAAAATTTTTTATTTTCTCTGAAATCCATTGCTAAACAAAATATTGCATAAAAATATTGCTATTTACACTTAGTGCAGCCATCTGATCCTTTAACACCCTTACTTCACTTACCCATGTCATCATATTAGTGACATTTTGTAATTTCAACTTTGTAATTTTTTCTATTACTGAAAATTGTTGCCCTATTTTTAAAGAATGCCTTAATTAAGAAATTTTTTAGCCACATCATAGTCTTGGTCTTCAACTTTAAGACTTTAATATTCTTATATTTTGTTTGATTTAATCCATCATTAAGTATTTTGCAATTTTAATCCTGGAAGGTAAACCTCAGTTTTCTCTGATTATTGGCTGGAACTGAGACCCAATTCGGTCCATATATATATATATATATATATATATATATATATATATATATATATATATATATATATATATATATATATATATATATATATATATATATATATATATATATATATATATATATATATATATATATATATATATAAGGGGCTTACAAGGAAAAGATATAAAGTTCAAAAATTCCAAAAATGAGAAGAAGTACAACAAATTATGCTTTATGCACAGTGAAAATGAACTATGTCCTTTCCCTAATAGTTCCATAGTAATGAAATCGTCACAAATTCTTAATTCCATTACAAACAAGTTTCAAACTTTAAAACTGATTTATTTTGAAACTACTTTTTTGGGCTTAATACATTTTTCTTGTAAGCCCATGATAAATATAGACTCCAGGTGCTGTATTTTACCATCATTTTATGCCTGTACCAAAATGTAATACAATTTTGAAAATAAGTAGAATTTTTGTACTATTTTTTTCTTATAATCATATTAGTCTTTTATCTACTATTTTTATTTCTTAAATTGTTTAAATTATGTTGGTAGTTTATTAACCAAAAATAATAATTGGGGTTTTAACTTCCAAGTGATAAAGAATATAGCTGTAAATTTTTTCATCATAAAACTAGATCCTAGAAATTAGTTCCACTAGATGTGCCTCTTTATGCAATTTCAAAAATATATACACTGTATATGTGTATGGTGTTATGTTGAATGACAGGAAGGTTATAAGCTTTTAAAGTGAAGGGGTGGGGACAATTCCCCCAAACTTTAACCCCCCATAATTCGAAAAGGTATTAGTCATAGGAAACAAAAATTTCAGAAAATGTGTTTGGAACATGCAATAACCCTATTTGTAAATTATCATAAAAAACTGAGACAATTAAATTTTTCATTTTTTTTCAGGAATTTTCCTGTAATGTCCCCTTTCCCTTCCACCATCCTTCTCATTACCCAATTACCACAATGAACAACATTACTTACATGTTGCAGCCCTGTCTTACTCTACTTCTCACCCCAAATGCCTCTGACAACTCTTCCCCCACTTCTACAGTTCATTCATAATCTCTATTAAATATCTTGATCAGCCCCATAATTTTCACTGGTATTCCATTCTCCTCAAAAAGTTTCTATTAAGTCTCCTTATGTAGATTGTCATGCTTTTTCAAAATCTACTAAGTCCATGAACATGAACCTCTTCCACTTGTTATACTGTTCTATCACGTTTCTCAGTATAAATATCTGATCTATACATCTTCTTCCTTTCCTAAAATATGCTTGCTCTTTTCTCATTCTTTCTTCTATCTTTTCCTTTATTCTATTATTATTTTAGTAAATATATTCCCTGGAACTGATAGCTCTGTTAATGCCTCTCCAAATACCACATTGTCACATGCCCCTTTTCTGGTAGCATTATTATTATCTTTCTTCTCCATTCTTCTGGTATTACTTCTTTTTTCCATATTATTTTAAAAAGTTGTTCTATCCTTTCCAATATGCTCTCCAAACCCTCTTTCAATATCTATTTTTATTCCATCCATTCCTGCCATTCTTCCATTCTTCATTAATTTAATTGCCTTAACAATTTCTATTCTTGTTGGTGATTGCTTATTAATCTGCATCTCTTCCATGCTTTCTCCAATCTCAGCCTTATCTACCATCTTTTTCAGGTAAATCCTTTATTTATTTTTTTTTTTTGTAGTTATTAGGTAGTTAATTAGCTATTTGTAATCATTTTTTTTTTCCTGAAAAACTACCTGTCAATGGAGGATATATTTTTTGTGTTATTATTGTAATATTTTAATAATATAAAAATAACAGTATATACTTGAAAAAATGGTTTTGCAAATCATTAAACACATTTAAATAATAAAGGAAAATGCTAAGTAATTTTACCCCAGATTATTTCTTTTACCAGTATATTATTGTTCCTAGTAAATGATTATAGTTTTATGGCTATGAACCAATGAAGTTTTTTTTGTCTATTTCGTGTTAAACTTTGTTTTAATGGAACTTTTGATGCTTCTTGCAAAGTAACCGCCATATCTTCATGCTTATCCTAGTAGTGTATCAGTTAAGTTAATTACTGTGTCCAAATTATGGTATTGATTGATTTATAGGATTCTGAGTAATACAATATGAACAAATGTTACATATGACTATGTATCAATTAATTTTTTCTCTACTTACAGATCTTTTAATGTAAATTCAATTTATATACTGATATATGGGTCAAAACTAGCTTATAGTAGCTAGAACATATTTTAAAGGAGAAGCATCAATACCACAAAGTGGTAAATACATGAATCCAACTGATCAAGCTCGTAAGTACATTATTATTATTATTATTATTATTATTATTATTATTATTATTATTATTATTATTATTATTATTACTTGAATAAAAAATTAAGCATAGTTCTGATCAGTAAATCTCTATCACCAACTCTTTACCTTGTATTTCCTTACATTGTATATTATGATGGTTTTCTATTTATTATTCGTGTATCTATTTCCATACTCTACTATCTGGTATTTCAATTGAAATTGCCACTTTTCCACTTCTCACCTACATTCCAACTATTCACCTTTAAATTTGTCATCCCGTTTACTTAAAAGTATAATGCTAACTTTTCAAATGTCTTTATAGTATCTTCACTTCTCTCTTTTTTCTGTAATTTTACAATATTATATTATATATTTTTTTAAAGGTTAGTTATTTCCAATTTATGTAAATTGTCTACTTTATAAGGAAAATATTTATTGCGATAAAAGAGTATACATGTATAAACAGCTTAAAAAAATCTAAGAAGAAAACATGATTGATCAGATTATTTCATGAACTCTCTAGTTTCCTATACATCCCTTCTCATATTGTTTTTTTTTATCTTTTTTCCTATCATTTTTATAAATCTGAAAAATAGATTTATTTAATTCTTCATTAATTCTTCAAACCTTAACTTCCTTATATTGGCAATGTTTTGAATTTACTCTTCAAAACATTTGTCTGGAGTAATTCCCTGACTATTAAGCAGAACTGCTTGTAAGGTTTTGGGAGAAGTCAGTGCACCTCTTAAGTTTTGGGGTTGAGCCAGAACTGGAGCAGAAATAATTTTATTATAAAAATTTTTCATGGTTTTTCTTTAATAATAAACATAAAACCTCTCCTAGAAAAGTAAAATTAAAACCAATCTTTATTGAGAGTAATCATTTTCAATGAAGCAAAATTATAAATTCATCAAAATTTATAAATTTTCAGGACAATCTATTTATGTACTAAAAAAAAAAAAAAAAAAACCATAAATACTTTAAAATTTGTAAGGAAATGCTTTTTCTTTTCTTTTTTTCATAAATGTTTTTGACCATACAAAATGGTCATCATTTCATGATAATTGTAAATTTAAATAAAACTGTAACTTTTTTATGTATGTAAATAATGCTTGCTTGCTTGCATTTCTTTTCATCTTCCTTTCATGATCCTAGTGGTCCCTCTTTACTATCTTTTATATCAAAAGATATTTGATCAAATAATTTTGAGAAAGTCAGAGGTGAACTTTCAGATTTCTGAACATTTCCCAGATATGATTAAAGTATCTCAGTTGTATCCTCCTTGATAAAGTTTCTACATCTTTCAAAGTTTTTAATTTATATTCTTTAATTTGTCATTCGTATCTGTTTCCTAAAATTTAATTTTAAAATTAATTTTTAAATTTAGTAATGGAAGACATTCACAACCACAAAAAAATTTGTTTTCCATAAAAACTGAAAATCTAGTCTTGGTTAAAGATTTGTCTTCAGTTACAGTATTGATTGACTGGTTTTACTTGCTATTGCTTTTGATAACAATTTCATAGTTTGAAATGTGCAGATAAATCATTGAAGGAGCATCTCACCCCTTACTTGCTTCAACAAAAAATTTCTTCAAATAATTTTCATTAAGTTTAAGATCTGATAAATACACATAATGTTGGGATGCCATTATCAATATAAGCAAATTTACCCAGATCTTTTCATTGTTTAGTATTTCTTTCCAGCATGCAAACACATCCTGAATTATTTTATGCTTCTTTAAACTTCAAATGTAATTCACACTAGAGATATACCGATACCAGTAAAGAGGCCGATACCGATACTCTATTTTTTTAGGTGCCGATACCGATACCGATACTTTAATTATTATAAGAAATGTACAGTAATATGATAGAACATTTGTGTATTGCTAGGCAACTAAGGATTGTACATCCCTGTACAACCAATACTTAGTCATTTATTTCATATTTGGTTGTGCCCAAGTATATTTCATAAATTAAAATGTTATCTTTTAGGAATAAAAATGTTTTGAACAAGGATGGATAGTCGGAGTTGGTTAAATTAAGCGACACCTACCGACTCCCTTTCCTACTCAAATAGTTTGCACCAACTTTTTAGTTTTTAAGACTTTTTATTATTTAAAAAAAAAAAAATTATAAAATGTCTTATCATTTTTTTTCTCTCCTTCTCTCTCTCTCTCTATATATATATATATATATATATATATATATATATATATATATATATATATATATATATATATATATATATATATATATATATATATATATATATATATATATATATATATATATATATATATATATATATATGCTACCTTTTTACACATGTCCGAATAGCGTATATTGGAAATTTGGTTTGGAATTATTTCGCAAAGAAATATAATTTTAATAATAACAATAATAATGAAGCAAGAAAATTGGATGATCAAAAATGTTTAATTAATAGAACTTTTATATATCGAAACTAGATTTATTTTTTAATCTAAAAGTTTCTCATAATTCCTCACCCAAAAAGTAAGGAGTATCGGCCAAGTATTGGTCATATTAACCAATACCGATACCCAAAAAATGGCCGATACTATCAGTACATCCCTAATTCACACCTGTAGTGTTAACTTGTATATTTGTTAGCTTGTTGAATTCACCTTGTTACAAACTCAACTTCTAAAAATTTACCTCTCAAAGACACCCCCTAACCTTTCAATTTCTTTTGATGGTTTCTTCCGAATCTTTTTTGACATTATAAACCAGGGCTGGCGGGGAGCTGATGAAATTTGTTTCAGCTCCGGCTCCAGCTCCTATCTTTGGTTTAAAGATTTTCTTAATTCATGTTTAGGTATTACCGCCACCCAGAAACATCAGCCCAAATGCAGTTCCGCAGTAATGAGACTCAAAACCTCATTCTTATACAATAGTTTTGAGCTGGGCACAACTTTGCTCACACAATACAAAGTCCCATTTTTTTAAAAATCAATACAACAAAATTTGTAAAACTAAATATACTCTTCATCATAAGAAATAAACAATACTTTTAATTTTTTTCAAAACAAATTTGTTTTAAGAAACAGTAGGGCTTAAACTGGATTCTCTTTCATTGAGGCTCATAAGTGTGACCGAATTATACAAAGGGCCTTTTAACTTTCAACTTAGCACAACACTAACTTGTGTTGTTGGCATTGAAGTAACTGTATAAGCAATATTCTGAGTTATTTTGGGTAATGTGGAATCACCTTTAAGATATTTAATTAACTTTGTTGATCTATCTATTTTCTCCATAACAAAGCACTAGCTATATCAAACTTAAATTTAGCAGTAAGAGATCTTTGTTATCTTCTTGTTTTTCATTCAGTCCAATGGCATTTGGCTTTCAGATCAAAGAACTCTTCATAACCTGTTTCATCCTCAAAATTTAAAGAGGATGATGAAGTTGAAGGTTGGTTTACATTAAGTTCATTACCTACATTAATTATTATATTGCTCCATTTGAATTGCTATATTAATCAATGTTATCTTTCCTCTACTGAGCTGTACAGCATAATCTGATACATAGGAGAAATATAGATTGCAGCAAGTAATACTTCATTATTAAGAACTTTCTTATTAACTCTCTTCAATCTCTTTCTGCCCGTCGAATTGTTGCGTCACTCTCTCTTTACTATCGCTATTACAACAGACACTGCTCTTCTGAACTCTCTCGTTGCATACCTCCTCCATTGAGAAGAGCTCGTGTGACACGCCTTTCTACACATTCTCATCCTTTCTCTGTCCAACTCTCCGACCCCAGACTTAACCGCTATGCTCAGTCTTACATATACTCTACTGGTAAAGTCTGGAACACACTCCCTTCATCTGTTTTCCCAACTTCTTTTGACTTGCATACTTTCAAACGCCGTGTGTCTGGACACGTCGGCCACCATCGACCATGATAATAGATCTTTCCCAACTCCGGTGGAATTTGGTAGGCCTCTGGCCTTTGCCCACCGGAGGAGACAAATATATATATATATATATATATATATATATATATATATATATATATATATATATATATATATATATATATATATATATATATATATATATATATATATATATATATATATATATAGTTATTTTTCGTCTATTTTTTCATTATTTTCTTTAAGTAGAGTTTTAATTTGGTCTTAGTCTCGAGTTAATCATTTAATAGCAATCTCCTCTGCTTATATACGTAAATTAAAAGTTTATTACGAAATCTTTAAGGTATATTACACATAGAAAGTAACATTGTGCAGTTGTTGTGTAATAAAAACTAAAAAGAAAATCAACAATGTTCAATATGAAAACACTAACCTTTATATTTTGGTTTATCTACTTAATTGAGATCTCTAACAACTCCTGTAAATCCTTTCCTCCTCTTATTCGCTCTGATGGTTCTGTTGTTAACACCAACTGAGAAGGCTAATCTCTTCAGCCTCCTGTTCTTCTCAAATTCCACCCTGAACGACTCTGGCAATCCTCCTCCTCCTCCTACTCCTTCTCCTTCTCTCAGATGTCCCATGCATTTACCTGTGATTACATTTGTTCAGATGCATGGGCTTCTGAAATTCTATGAACGTTGGGAAGGCAAAAGGACCAGATGGCATTCCTCCCTGAGTTTTAAGGGAGTGTGCCTCTTCATCCCTCGTTTAACTTTTCTCTCTGTCCCTCAGTACTAGTACTTTTCCTCAGTGTTGTAAAGGCGCATTAGTCCAACCTATTCCAAGATAACCGCTCTGATCCTTCTAACTATCGTCTATATCTCTCTCTTGTATTCTGTCTAAGATCTTTGAAGCCCTTCTCAACTCTCATTTCTTAGATCATTTGGAATCTCACTCTCTTCTTTCTGATCATCAGTATGACTTTCGGCGTTCGAGATCTACTGGTGATATACTTTCCTATCTCACAGATCTATGGTCTTCTGCCCATAGGAACCATAGGGAAACTTGTGTGGTGGCACTTGACATTTCCAAGGCATTTGACCGTGTGTGGCATGCGTCACTGCTCTCCAAGCTCCCCTCATTTGGGTTTCCTCCTCCTCTTTGCTTGCTTATGTCTAGCTTCTTTCTAATCGTTCCATTTCGACTGTTGTTGATGGGGCGATTTCTTCCTTCTTTTTCAATAGTGGTGTTCCTCAGAGCTCTGTCTTGTCTCCTACTCTATTCCTACTTTTCATTAATGATCTTCTTAGTTGCTCGTCTAACCCTATCCATTCATATGCCGATAACTCGACCCTCCACTCTTCTACCCATTTCAAATCTGCTCCCTCCTTTGCATCTAGAGCTGCCTCTCGTCTTCATCTTTCCGATTCCATTTTTGCAGATCTGGATAGAATTTCCCAGTAGGGACGTCTTAACCTTGTAAAATTCAACTCTTTAAAAACTCAGTTTCTACAGATCTCCCCCTCAAAGAGACTTCCTAACTTTTCTATTTCTTTCGATGGTTCTCCCGTCTCTTCTGTTGACAATATAAATATTTTTGACCTTTACATAAACAAAAAAATGTCTTGGAAACCTCACATCACAATGGTTTCTAAGGCGGCCTCAAAGAGCTGGGAGTTCTGTTTAGGCTGCGAGAATTTTTTTTCTGCTTCACAGTTACTCTAATTATACAAGGGTATCATCCGCCCTTGTATGGAGTACTGCTCATATCTGGGGTGGCTCAGGTTGTTTCACCCGTCTTTTGGATAGGGTTGAGTCAAATGCTGAAAGACTTATAAACTGTTCCTCTCTTACAATTTCACTTGACCCTTTATCTATGCGACGTGATGTTTGTGCCCTGTCTCTTTTCTATAGGTACTACAGCGGCAAATGCTCGAGGGAACTATCCACTCGCATACCTCCACCTTTATGGCATCCTCGTATCATAAGGGGTGCATTGTTTGCATATAAATTTTGTGTAGACATAAGCAACTCCTGGCTTGTTTGCTGTGGTACCTCCTTTCCAGCTACCTCTGTTTTATGGAATTCTCTCCCATCTTCTGTTTCTTGCTGAATTTAATCTCCATTCCTTTAAAGTCCACGTATGTGCTCACCTACGAAATTTGCGTTTTGTGGTGCTTGTGGGTTGTTTTATCTTTTCCATTGCTTTAACACCTCCTCCTTGAATATTGAATAGGGCTCTGCCCGTGATCGGTGGTGATATATATATATATATATATATATATATATATATATATATATATATATATATATATATATATATATATATATATATATATATATATATATATATATATATATATATATATATATATGAAGTAAAGTTTTGCAAAAAGAGGCGGGATTGAGAGTGATGTAGAGAAGACAGAACTGTTAATAGTTGTTAGGGAAAAGGAACTTGTGCTAAAGGTGGATGGCGAGGAGGTGAGGGTGGTAGAGAGATGTGAGTATTTGAGGGGGATATTCTCAAGAGAATAAAGAAACACGCTGGAAATCAACAGGATGGAGAAATATGGAAGAGTGGTGAGGGCGCAATACCCATTCTTGTCAGACAGAAGTATTCATATAGGAGTAAAGTAAGTATTTTTTTTAAAGTACTTTGACCCCAATTTTGCTAAATGGGGTAGAGACTTGGAATATGACAACAAGAAAAGAAAGCAGAATTCAAGCAGCAGAGATGAGAGTGCTGCGGTTGATGGTGGGAAGGACCAGGAGGGAAAGGATAAGAAGCGAAATAATTAGAGAAAGTATAGGAGTTGGACCAATTATTCAGATGCAGCAAGACTGAGATGGTTGGGACACGTGTGGAGGATGTCGGAGAGTGAGAGTGGATGTCAAAAGGAAAGAAGAGAAGACCGCGAGGGAGACCCAAGAAGAGATGGATGGAGTTAGCTGGGGACTCACTGAGGCAACATCAGCTGCCTACAGTAGAACAGTTGATGGAAGATGGAATTATTTACGACAGATCTAGATGAAGAAGAGTGCTGATCCCGCTGACAGGCTCCTAGAGCCATACTGGGATCGGATATATATATATATATATATATATATATATATATATATATATATATATATATATATATATATATATATATATATATATATATATATATATATATATATATATATATATTATTATATTATATATATATATATATATATATATATATATATATATATATATATATATATATATATATATATATA
>SEYY01006638.1:7500-18386 GCA_009176605.1 Armadillidium nasatum | reverse complement strand
GAGAGATAATATATGGGATCAACCTTACATGCAATCATATCCTAGCTACAATAAATATAATAATTATGAATATCGCCAACAGAGAACTAGGGGCTCAAGCTGGAATAGGGGCAATAGGACATCGAGAAATAGTAGTAGGGAAAGAGGCTACGTAAGGGGTAGAGATCTAAGTAAAGGGCCACCAAGACGACGTGACTCCGAGGAACGTGAGAGAAGATCCACGTCCCCTCAAAGGAGAGGTTATGTCAGATGGAATATTCCTGACAGAAAGAGAGGCCAAGGGTCCAGGCCTAACGTAAAATATGGATACCAAAAGGAGAGCGAAGAAGCTAGAGAAGACGAAAAACGTCACTCTAATAGCATCTCTCCAATCAGGTTTCCTGCAGCAGGAAAAGACAGGTCATACCCAAAAGAAAGAAGGGAAAGACCATACTCACAAAAACCTCCACTCAACAGAAAGCACAAGGTGAATGAGGTCACCGACAAACCCAGTCGAGAAGACATGTGGGAACAGAGAGAGTGGAGATGGCCAATAGAATATCCCTCAGACGAGGAAGAAAGCTCGGACCCGGAAGACACATTATATTGTGATGAAGAGCCGGACGAAAGTGAAAATGAGGATAATGTCCACAAAATAGATGAGACATATAAAGGGGCCAGAAAAAGAGATTCTTTTTTAGGCCTGCCTCCAAAGAAACCCATCTCATGGGTATGATAAAAGTTAGAGGGTCCCCCAAACAAGACACTCGCACCTTCAAGGCAAAGTACCATGAAACACATGGCACTGATGAGTTCAGTGGCCAAGAAGGCAAATTAAGAGAAAGATATAGAGTGTCAGGTTATTATATTCCCTTGGAAATAATAGGGAATAGGGGGCTACACCCAGAGACCTGTTTTACAGATTTAGGGTCTTCCATAACCCTTTTAAAAAGAAATAGATATGAGGAGCTGAAACATGATTGCCAGTTCAAAGTACATAAGGCACATGTTAGCTTAAGATCCATAACTAATGGAAAAATATCAGTATATGGCAGAGTAGCCATAAATGTGAAAATATATAAATATGTACATACTATTAATGCTTTAATAGTAGGTGACGATTGCAGTTTCCGAGGCAATGTTTTGTTGGGATGCGACAGCCTCTCGGAACTACCCTTAGTGCTTGATTTCGCACATAATAGATTATATTATAGCCGACAAAAGAATCGGATACCGACTATAAATCCATTTGCTCCTGAAATTGAGCTAAAATTGACTCACAAGCCATGCATCGAGGAAGATGTAGAAGAGGGCACCGGTTCCCTAAAATTGGAACATTGTGAGGAGAGATCGAAACCTAAGGAGAAAGACATAGTCATGTCACCTCCAGGATTCGAACCAGAAAATCTTCCGAAATTCGGAGGCAACCCATATTGGGGATCATATGAAGACACATATGAGCTCATGAAAGATGAGGATGACCAATATGACCTAAGTCGTGATAGTTGGGAGGTGAAGGTAAACGAACTGATGTCACTGCCATTAACCCCTGCAGCGCAGTCAGAGGCCTCACTTTCAGAGGATGAAATTAAATGTAAAAATAATGCCAGACATGCAGAATGCCGGAGCCTAAGTCGCAAATGTAACCCAGAAAAGCCGCTAGGGATCACCTCTGAGCTTGAATGCAAGCAGCCTAAGACGCAAGTGCGCAGCCTAAGCCTTGTCAGCCATGTGCCCGTAAGCCTGAGTCTTAAAAAGGGAAAAGCGCAGCAAAATTCGAGTGAAATGCATAAGTCTGATGAATGTGATGAGGTAGAATCCCTCATACAAAAATTAAAGGACCTAAGTCTTGAGAGTGAGCAGTCCAATATATATGATGCCCATGCAAATGCCCGTAGCGTAAAGCTTCGAGGGCAGCAAAATAGCTTAAGTCCCAACGAAAAGAAGTGGCTAAGATCGGAAGAAAGGCATGGAAGCAGCCGGAAAATTGCTGAAGTTATGTATACTGAGCAGTTAAAGTGTAATGGTAAGAGAGATCTACCAGCACAAGTCAGTCTCAATGGATACCCGGGGCAGGAGCCCCGTGAAACTAACTCTTACCCGCGTCGGGGGACGCGTGAGAATATAAACCTCCAGGAGGAGAATGAGCATAGCGCTCACTCCAATGTATCTCACCCGCGTTGGGAGACGCGTGAAAATGAAAATATCCAGGAGGAGAATGAGCATAGCGCTCACTCCAATGTATTTTACCCGCGTTGGGAGACGCGTGAAAATGAAAATATCCAGGATGGGAATGAGCACAGCACTCAACCGAAATTACAGCGTACATCGATCGAGATGGTAAATGCGCAAGAGGAATGTCAAAGTCATTCTGAGGGTCAGAATGAGCATGACATACAAACAAAGGGATGTGAAAATTACCCACATAACCAGAAGGTGAAAAATTTCATCGAATATTTATATTTCATTTTCCTTAATTTCTTTTGTAAAAATGTAGTAAACAAAAGAACAGGTGAGAATGAGCATAGCGCTCACTCAATTGCACAGCGTACACCGATCGAGGTGGTAAACTCGCAGAAGAAGTGTAAAAGCCATTCTAAAGTAAGAATGAGCATAGAGTGCACTGCAAAAGCCATTCCGAAATTGAGAATGAGCACAGCAGTCAAAATATGGAAATGCGTAGCCCAAGTGGGATTGTAAAAGCGCAAGATGTGAAAAACATTTGTAAAAGCCATTCTAAAAGAGAGAATGAGCATAGCTTGCACTGCAATAGCCATTCCGAAATTGAGAATGAGCACAGCATGCAAAGCAAAGAGTTGCGTAGCCCAAATGGGAGAGTAAAAGCGCAAGAGTTCTCACTGAGCTCTGAAAGTGAGAAAATCACCGAAAATGACGATAAAATACCCGACCATACAACTCCTACACCCGATCATGACACACAACTCATAGAAGAAAAAGAACCCAGCTTTATAGCTACCATAGAACAGACCAGGGAAATACCTTCAAGTAGTAGGAACTTGTTCGAGGTTACCTTGTGTAGCCAAGGAGGTAATCATTCCCCTCGCGAAGGTCAATTAATGGTAACTGAGGCTTATAGTGACATGAAAGAAGATGGAAGTGTGAAGAGTGTATTGTCTGAAATAGAGAGATTAGAGACTTTAATATTCTTATTATATTATGTAATAATATCCAAAGTAAAAGGGAAGAAGGTGACAACAGGTAATAGAGAGATGTTGGCAGACATATACGGACACACGAAAGCAACAGCAAATTCCATCCAAAACACACACATGCATATAAATAACATACAAAATATGCATCGAAAATGTGTAAGAAAGAAAGGAAAAATTGTGGAAGAAGAAATTAACACAAGATGCTTATGAGATTTAAGCACAAAGACAAAATAATTGTATATATTAGGAAGTAGTGAGTGCAGCGTGATTAATTGCTTGACCAATAGTATTTAGAAATAATATTAAAAAAAATTATATATATAATTATGTAATTGTATGGATTAATATATATAATTATAAATAAATAAATAAATAAATAAATAAATATATATATATATATATATATATATATATATATATATATATATATATATATATATATATATAAATAAATTTTCTTCCATGTATATGCAGGAATATACATATATGCAGAGTTAAGTATAATTATAGGTATAAACTGATAAAGTTTTATAAAACATAGAAGGAATCCTCAGGAAATTGGTTAGTATCTGTGTTAGCTCGATAAGGATTAATTCAGGGAAGAGAGCGTGCGAGGTGTAAGGAATGAGTATCGAAAGCTCGAATGCATGAATCCGTATGTGTACAAAGCATGCAACAGTACTGTATCATAAGTACGATCGAGGGATTTGAAAGTAAGGACAAAATGGAATGCATGAAAAGGGCAAAAGAGTGAGATTAAAATAAATTAAAAGATTCTTAACGATAGTAATATGTAAGCCGATATAAATCGCAGCCTAGCCAGGACAGCTTTTAATATAGTTATGAGAAGAGAGAAATATAAAATAAACGATTTTAGCGCAATAATTTAATACGACGGTACAAGTGGAAAACGTTTGAGTGGTTATGGATGTGAAGTGAGTGGATATAAATTTGGAATTAGTAGTGATGACAAAGTGGTGAACGCATGAGCATGAGGAATGTACATTAACTAGCATTAAGGTTGTAAATTCATTATTAATTTATTCATTATATGCATGAAAAAACTTTAACGTCGTAAACACGGTAGTCGCATACCACTAACATTAAGTTAAATAAGACCGGGAAGGAACAGTAGCCATTCAGGCATATCTTGTTTCGCAGGTTAAGCCATGACACCCATCAGTATGTGGATGTTATATATGGTGCTCCATCTCATCGCGATACCACACATCTACACACAATCTTTAAACGTAAATACTATAAAAGTTCCAAGGAATGACGCATATGTAAATATTGTATTAAAACATTATATATATATATATCTGTATATGTAATTATAAAATATTAATATTCCCATGCACAGCGCACCAAAGATTAGCGATAGGTAGTTATAAAGATAAAACGCAAAGAATGAAAGAGGCAACTAATTTTTTTTTTTTTCCCATCTCATTATATTCATTATATTCATTATATTCACTATATTCATTATATTCATTATATTCATTATATATTCTCTAATAGTAGTCATGTATATATATATATGCGTGTGTTTTGTGCAAGAAAATTAAGTTAATATGATCACTAACGTTTAAAGTATTAGATATTGCATGATAAAAACTTTTATACAAAGCAGTAAAATCATTGTTTTAAACAAGAATAAAATTTATGATTTTTGCAAATTTTTCGGATTTTAGTAGAAAAATTAATTTTATATTTTCCTCAATAACTTTTAAACCAATTATCAATTTTTATTTTAATTATAATGATGACTTCGGAAACACTTTCACCTACAATTTGATGTATATATCAAAATTTTCATTTATTATTATTATTATTATTAAAATATATATATTATATAATTCTCGTTATTTTCTTATTCTCTCTTTCGTTCTGAATTTTGACAAGATTTCAAGTTCAAATATTTCTTTTATCTACATCCGCTGCAGAATGAATGAAATTCTTTTATTTCAGTGCCAGACAGTTTGTCGCCTCGCTCATAATATAAACAAAGACACACAAACATACACACACACTAACTATAACCATATGATCTTGTTTCTATTTTTAACTCCTAGATAAGAAATTGAAAGTTTTTTTTTCCCACGAACAAGTGCGATGAAGGAGTGAATTTTTGGTTGTGCATATTAGTTTGTTTAACTGCAGGACTATGTTTGGGCTTATGTTGCTAATTATTAATACTATGATCATTATCAGTATTGTCATCAAATTATTATTATTATTATTATTATTCAGATTGAATATTGATGATTTTTGAGTGTCTCCGTTGTTAGTGCTATGAAAAAGTGGAATGTCTTATTGAAATAATTATATAAATCAATTTAAATTATCTATCAATTGAACATAAACTTAGTTATATAATATATATATATTATAATAATATATATATATATTATATATATATATATATATATATATATATATATATATATATATATACAGTTGGTTGATTTAGCTTCGGAAATTTGATTCTGTGTTGGAATGATCTATGCATTTATTTATAGATGTATAAATCTCCATTGGAATTTTTATGTATTTAATTAGAATTGCATTGTATTTTCTACATTTTTTAATACAATGTTCTCCCCATATATTGGAGATTGTCTGATTTTTCGTGATTATTTGTTCAACTTAATTAATTGTTTGTTTTCTATTTAATTTTATTCCAGTATTATTTTTGTAATTATTAGCAGTATTATTGTTAAAATTTTATTTAATCCACTTACGGATCGATTGTTCACTCGATCTTTTGATTTAATTTTATTTCCATATTTTTTGTTTTGATTTTATTTCGTGTCACTTACACTGTTTTTGTAATCAAAGTACCAGTGTTATTTTGGTTTAATTTCCATTTTTATTGTTATTATTATTTTTATTATTAGAGTCTTTGTACCTGTATTTTTTTGATTTGATTTGAATCGATTGTGATATATTTAATCGATTATATTTAAATGATATTTGAATTCATTGTATTCGTTTGCTTTGATCGATTGTTTCACTCGATCATATAAATATCAATTGTTAATCGATTGTTTACTCGATTAATAATTGGACTCTTTTATTAGATTATTAATTTTACACATCTGTGTTATGATTTTATTTTATGATGTTATTGTTTTATTTCTGCAAGGCCCATGGAGACTGTATTTTATTAGGATATTTAGGGATTAGGATTTTCGTTATCTTAATTTACATTTCTTAAATTTTGTTCTTTAAATTTGTTTTCGTTATTTGAAAAAATGCCTTCCGCATTTTTATTACGACCGGGGGTTTCTATAAAGCCGGATTTTTGCAATATGCAATTTGCTTTATATTTAACATGAATCTTTTGTAAATCTTTTCAAGAAGGACATAATAATTATAATACTTCTTATTATAATTATTCTACTGTATTATTAATAATTATAATACTTCATATTATAATTATTCTATCAATTATTATTATCATTGTCATTACTCTTAGTAGTATTACTAAAGGTGGGGCAAGTTGTTATTGAAAACTTAGTTATCTATAAAGGATACATCGCCCACCGCTTGTACTAATTGACGTCATATAGGTACTATATAAATACGCCTATATGGACGCCCCCCGAACATTACAAGCCTGGCTTAAGATTGAAATGGACCTCCATTCGCACTATGCGATGAGCTCCAAAGTAGCCGGTTGCTTTACTGCTTCGCTGTTTAGCATTATGTGAATCATCCTCAATGATTTACAGGACCTTCAAAATGATTTACAAAATATTCGAAAACATTAAATTTTAACAAGTAAAATTTTATAACTAAAACAGAAAAACAAATTAGCACTATTCCCAAGTATATATATATATATATATTTTGTGAATATTAGAATTAAAACTGTACATAATATATATATATATATATATATAAATATATATATATTCTTTTAATTATTTTCAGAAAATAGACGTAATATCTCGGCGTAGCTTTTTGTAGCGCGTAGCTTTTAGTGTTTGTAGTTTTTGTAGCGCGTAGCTTTTAGTGTTTGATAGCTTTTATGTATAATCAAAGTAATTTGCAATAATCTTTTTAGTAGTCTTTTTAGTAATTTACTTAGCCAGTTAGATACCGTGGGCCGAGCCATTCATTTGACAAATAAATAAACTATAAAGGAAATACAATTGTTCTAAATTATTCCTGGAAGCCCCAACCTGGTGGTCTACGTTTAACGATATTAATCCCGACGAAGGTTGTATCTTATACTATTAAATTGTGGTGGTGCTTGTAGTGCTACTGGATCGACCATATAAAAGGAAAGAACCGATGCCGTTAGCAGAAAATATATTATAAAAAAAATCCATCAGGAAAATCATTCGTCAGGTCGAGTTGAAAGAAAAGTTGCATGTAAAGGAATGCAAGGGTAGCATACAAGGGATTCCCTCGCCACATATATATATATATATATATATATATATTCAACGAGTATATATATATATATATATATATATATATATATATATATATATATATATATATATATATATATATATATATATATATATATATATATATATATATATATATATATATATATATTAACTGAGTCATGTTATTGAAGGGCTTGAAGGAACATTTTTTTTTGTATATGAAGAATAAAAAGTTTTAAGGCCAATTAATTACTTTAAAAAAAAAATTCATGTAGGAAAAATATTTATTTTTTATAAGATTAATTAAATTTTATTATAATTCACCATTGAGAGTAATAAAAAGTATTTCCCAGATTATATATATATATATATATATATATATATATATATATATATATATATATATATATATATATATATATATATAATATATATATATATATATATATATATATATATATATATATATATATATATATATGACTGGATATCAAACATTTGAATTACACATATAGGTATTTATAAAGCAATAATAATAATAATAATAATAATAATAATAATAATAATAATAATAATAATAATAATAATAATAATTAATAAAATATATAAAGATTATTATTATTATTATTATTATTATTATTATTATTATTATTATTATTATTATTATTATTATTATTGTTGTTTTTGTTGTTGTTATTATTATTATTATTTCACACTTTTGCGAAATGTGAACTTAATTGTGCTTAACGGAGCATGATTTATATGAAGCCTAAAATTAAACAGGTTATTTTGAGTGCTTCTCAATTCACCTTTTTTTTTTTCTTTCTTACTTTTTTTTTTTATTAAATACAAATTAATTGATTATCGTGGCACGCAATGATTGGGCTAAGTTAATAACCGATTTGTTTAAAGGAATTATTTTAAAGAATGATTTATGTTTTAATTCCAAATTTGATATTGAGGAGATAATGTTTATTTTCAAATGACGGAAGAATGAATCTTGCTTTTATCAATCATTATCATTAATTTAACTGACACTACCCCTCCTCCTCCTTCTCCTTATACTTAAAACTACTAAAACTACTACTCTACAACTACCACTACTTATATTCTAATAATTATAATAATAATACAGAAGAAGAAGAAGAAGAAGAAGAAATTATTATATTATTATTATTATTATTATTATATATTATTTATTATTATATTATTATTATTTTATTATATTTAAAGCTGCGCTCCCCCTTTGATAATTATATTTCGAGGTGTTCTACGCTCCTAGTCAGGAAACTTCTCAAAAGTGCTTTACCAGGTTTTCAGTTATCGAGCAATCATACTTTCAGCTTTATTATTCCTACATGCTTTCATCCTTATCATTTTTGCATGCTTTCATCCTTACCATTCCCCCATGCTTTCATCTTTATCATTCCTACATTCTTTCATCCTTATCATTCGTACATGTTTTCATCCTTATCATTCCTACATTTCCTCATCTTTCATCCTACATTCTTTCATCATTATCATTCCTACATTTTTTCATCCTTATCATTCCTACATTCTTTCATCCTTATCATTCCTACATTCTTTCATCATTATCATTCCTCATTCCTACATGTTTTCATCTTTATCATTCCTACATTCTTTCATCCTTATCATTCCTACATTCTTTCATCATTATCATTCCTCATTCCTACATGTTTTCATCTTTATCATTCCTACATTCTTTCATCCTTATCATTCCTACATTCTTTCATCATTATCATTCCTTTTTGCATGCTTTCATCCTTACCATTCCCCCATGCTTTCATCTTTATCATTCCTACATTCTTTCATCCTTATCATTCCTACATGTTTTCATCCTTATCATTCCTACATTCTTTCATCCTTATCATTCCTACATTCTTTCATCATTATCATTCCTCATTCCTACATGCTTTCATCCTTATCATTCCTAATTATCTCGGAGCAACTCTGAATTACTTTAATTGTTTATCCTAACCATGGTAATTGGGTTAATGTTTTAAGTTTTAAAAATATCCTTTACAACCTCTACAAAAAAGTTGAAAAATTGCTTATGTTTTAACCTGGTTTGCTTTAACTTTGATAAACTTCTTTATTTATTGATTATTAAGGAGTAAAGCTTCAACCTTAACATCTCAAAGAACCTCACATCAATTCTAAAATTTAAGAGGTTTTATCTATGAGTTACCTAATGAAAATGCTGACTGGTCCGGTGTATCAACTAAAATAAATCCAATTCAAAACACGATGTATTATATTTTTTTTTAGTAAGTTAATTTAAAATGAATATGGATTTAATTATTGTTTCTTTATACGCACATTCGTACATAATAAATATACACTATAATAATGTATTCATATATATATATATATATATATATATATATATATATATATATATATATATATATATATATATATATATATATATATATATATATATATATATAATATATATATATATATATATTATTTTAGTTATTTTACATTATATATTAATTAAATTTACATAATTTGATTTTGAAAGTCATTCAAGAACTAATTCTTCTTATGGAACATAAAACTGCTTGGCATATTTTTTTCCATTAATTTAGATGAATGATGTTATCTATATCTTAATTATTATTAAATGAATACACATATACATACAACACACACACACACATACACACTATATATATATATATATATATATATATATATATATATATATATATATATATATATATATATATATATATATATATATATATATATATATATATATATATATATATATATATATATATATATATATATATATATATATATATATATATATATATATGTATGTGTGTGTGTGCTGAAAAGGTATGGAGCTGTTATCGCTGATAGTATGAGCAGGTTCATTCCATCTTCAATTAAATTTTTCCCTCTTGAAATCCATTGTTTGATGGCAACTGTTCTCGTTCTCGTGTCCTTCAGTTTAGGAACAACTCTTACCGTGAAAGGAAAACTCTCCTTCCTATCGCCATTGCAAGTTCTATTCAGCTTATAATCGTTGTAGGGATTTTCTTCAACGGGCTAAACGTACTTTAACTAAAAGGAAGTGGGCTTACCTCCTTGGTTCTCCTACTAACAAAAATTCCTTCTAAAAATATCTCAAATAACTTCAATAAATCTTTCTTTCCTCCTCTTATTCGCTCTGTTGGTTCTATAGCTAATACTCATTCTAAAAATTCAAATCTCTTTGGTTTCATTTTTTCATCTAATTTCAACCAGGACGATTCTGGCATCCATCCTCCTACTCTGTTTTTTCCTCTCAGGT
>SEYY01006638.1:0-2500 GCA_009176605.1 Armadillidium nasatum | reverse complement strand
TATATTATATATATATATATATAATATATATATACTAACAATATAATAATATAATATATATATTATATATTTTTTTTTTTTTTTTTTTTTTGTTTTTTTTGAGCCTTTTAAGGAGGGTGTGAAGATAAAATAAAGTAAAAGAGTACAAAAATAAAAAATAAAAACGCCCTGCAATCACACCTAATGTAAATTTCTTAGGTGGTGCAGAGGGGTTTTAAAGAATTAGATTAAATTCGGAAGGAACACAGAAATGGAGAGAGTTCCAAAACATAAGTGGCGGAAAGAAGGAGGTGAAAAGCTGTAGTTGCTTACGTCCACCCAAATTTATGTTCATACTATGACCTCGTGCTATTACGCGTCGCAATTTGGAGGTATAGGTGACATTTCCCTCCATCATTGCCGCTGTAGAACCTATAGAAAAGAGACAAATGCCAACGTTGTTCGCAAAGATAAAGAGTCAGTGAATAGTCAGACGGAAGAGTTTAAATTCTTTTAGTTTTGACTCACCTTTCAAAAGACGGGTGAAACCTGAGCCACCCCAGATAGAAGCAGTACTCCATAAAGGCGATGAGACCCTTGTATAATTGGAGTAACTGCAAGTAAGGAAAATTTTTTCGCAGTCTAAACAGAATTTCTAGCTTCTTTGAGGTCGCCCTAGCAATCATTGTAATATGAGGTTTCCAAAACATTTTTTTTGTTTATGTGAAGGCAAAAATATTATATTGTCAACAGGAGAGATGGGAGAACCTTCGAAAGAAATAGAAAATTTAGGAGGTGTCTTTGAGAGGGAGATATCTAGAAGTTGAGTTTTTAAAGAATTGAATTTTACAAGGTTGAGACTACCCCACCGAGAAATTCTACTCACATCTGCAAGAATGGATTCGGAAAGAAGAAGACGAGAGGCAACTCTAGATGCAAATGAAGGAGCAGATTTGAAAGAGTAGAAGAATTGAGGATTGAGTCATCTGCATATGAATGGATATTGTTAGATGAACAGCTGAGAAGATAATTAATGAAAAGTAAGAATAGTGTAGGAGACAAGACAGAACCTGAGGAACACCACTATTGACTGGAAAGAAGGAAGAAGTCGATCAACATCCGAAATGGAACGATTAGAAAGAAAGCTAGACATAAGTAATCAAAAAAGGAGGAAACCCAAAGGAGGAGAGCTTGGAAAGCAGTGACGCATGCCATACCCGGTCAAAACACCTTAGATATTTCAAGCGCCACCTCACAAGACTTTCCAAAGTCCTTAACTGCAGAAGACTATAAATCTGTCAGATGATCGGAAAGAAGGGAATGAGATTCCAGACGACCCTAGAAATGAGAGTTGAGAAGGATCTCAAAGATCTTATTCAGAATACAAGTGAGATCCATAGAGTGATAGGTAGAAGGATCAGAGAGGCTACATTTTTTCGGAATAGGTTGAACAAATGCCCGCATCCAACACTAATGGATATTACTAGTATTAAGGCATGGAGAGAAAAGTTGAACGAAGACGGAACAGCTAAGGGCACACTCCATAAATATAAATTATATATATATATATATATATATATATATATTATATATATATATATATATATATATATATATATATATATATATATATATATATATATAATATATATATATATATATATATATATATATATATATATATATATATATATATATATATATATATATATATATATATATATATTATATATATATATATATAATATATAGTAATATATATATTATATATAATATATATATATATATATACTATAATATATAATATAATAATATATATATATATTATATTATTATATTTTACCAGGTAGATTTGCCTCTGATATTTAAGGTTATACCAGTTCCAGTTTCAGGATATTGAATCAAAATTGAGAATTTTTGTAGGAATTTCATTTTAGAGCAAGTATTAAACGGTAAGAAAATCTTTCATATAAAATGTCATGTTCGATTTATATATACTACTATATATATATATATATATATATTATATATATATATATATTATATATATATATATATAATATATATATATATAACTATATAATATAATATATATATATAATACGATGGGTTTTTTTTTAATAAACATATTTTTTTTCGTTTAAAAAAAAAAAAAAAAAAAAAAAAAAAAAAAAAAAAAAAAAAAAAAAAAAAATAGAAAATTAGAAATGAGAGGAAAGAAGGTCGTTCCTGACCATATGCCCTGACCAAATAATCCTGTTTGACCCGAGGCGTGGTCGGGCGAGTCGTTAAATCACAAAATTGATTATAGGTGACTTGCTGCCCACGATCATCTATTATTTTTTTAAAAATATTTTGATGTCATTTAAGTAGAAAACATTTTTAATTAATATTTTTCTTTGATTTTGTAAATCATTGTTTTCATTGTGTGTGTTTTATACCTTTTTTTTCTTATATATTTTCTTATTTTACAGTTATTGCTTATGACCTATTTGACCTTGCCTATTTGTGCCACTAAAAT
>SEYY01006637.1:40000-47218 GCA_009176605.1 Armadillidium nasatum | reverse complement strand
ATCAGTATATATCTCATTTCACATCTTTATCACTCCCCAGCCTTTTCTCTCTCACATCCGCCAATTCTATCACATTTATGTTTTTCCTCTTTATCATAATCTTTTCTCCAACATATATTTAACGTTAAACATCTAAATTTTCCAGTGTTTTCCTTGTACGTAATAGTTTCCGGGGTTTGTTACTTCAGAGCTGGCCACTGAGCCATGCAACAAATTTTAAATATGTTTTAAACTGCGACTTGATAGGTTTGTTCCGATTACAAGAAAGCGCATCCATCCCTTCGAATGATTAGCCAGTAACTGATTCTATTCAAAGAATTATTTTTCCACAAGTGTCAAATAGTGAAGCAATTACTGCTGTCTATTTGGAGAATCTCTTTGTCAGCAAATCGTGTTGGACATGAAAAGAGAACAAGTTTCATTTTATCTCACTTCCAAAAAAAAGTTTTCTTTCAAATTTGTAAAACGAAGTTCGAATAATCTGAGTTCCATGACAATTTTCAGACTGACTGATGTTCATCTACAGCTGACCTTAAGGGCATCACTTTTCAGAAATCGGTGTTGAGAAGTTAAGGAGCGATTAAAAGGAGAGTTTAATAATAATAATAATAATAATAATAATAATAATAATAATAATAATATAAATATTAATAATAGTAATAATAAATTATATTACAATAATTAAAATAACAAAGTAATTATTTTCCTTATTAATATTTATAGTTGTATTTATATTTACAATTATAATAATAATTTATTATTATTATCATTACAATTATTATTATTATTATCCAAATTCTCTCTCATAAGATTCATACATTTTAATGAAACCGCTCTACGCTTATATTATATGAATGGAGAATTGTTAAAAATGGAATAAGAGGATGTGTTCTTGGGTTTAAAATCAGCGTCTTTTACCTAATACTTACAAGGCCTTCTATATTAGATGCTTCCCACACAATTTTCTGAGATTGTTGCTTGCTCATTTTCGCAGTTTATTTCGAGGAAAATTTTTATGATGAGTTTGATAGTAAATAAATAGCGTGCAAGACTTACGTCATTTAACCTTTTTTTCGTAGTCGTAAAAACTGTTCAATTAAACCGCATTTTCATTTTGATATTAATATTTTTTTGTAGATACAAGTTTTCTAAAAAATATTTATCATTTTAATACTGTTCGTTTTCAGTTATAAATTATAATTTTCTCTCACGCACATATACACACATATAATATATATATATATATATATATATAATATATATATATATATATATATATATATATATATATATATATATATATATATATATAATATATATATATATATATATATATATATATATATATATATATATATATATATATATAAAATATTGTATTATATTTTAATAAAAATTAAATTTAAATTAAAAAAAAATAAAATAAAATAATTTAATAATAATAATAATAATAATAATAATAAATAATAATAATTTTTATTATTATTACTATTATTAATTGTTATAATTATTATATATAATTATTATCAGTTTTAAATTACATTGAGAAATGTGAATTTAGGGTAGGTTGCATAAAAACATTGTTTAACCGAAAAAAATGATGCAAATGAAATAATCAAGCAAGTAGCATTCTAAAAACAAATAAAACTTTGTTCCTTTTAGTCTATTCTTTTTAATTGGGAAAATAGGAAAAAAACAACGAACAGAAAAGTACAATCAGATCATACTTCAAATGAGACTTTTGAAATGGAATATGGAATGTGTCAAGGTAAAATCCTCAGTCTTTTTTCCTAAAATAATACATAATATATTATTTTGTAGTTCTATGCACTTGACTGTGCCATTTGGTTTTCCCATCTAAAACTTTAAATTACTATTGAAAAATCATAAATTTACTAAAGGAATGATCAGAAAATAGTTTTAAATTTTTAGTTAATATAACCAATTACATACTATATTAAAAGGTAAAACAGAGAAATTCATAGTATTCTCAAAATCTTTTAGAAATAAGAATGGAAGAATTCTGTTTCATCTGTATAAAAATATCGAGTGATCACGATTAAATTTAATTTTGATTTTCTCTTAAAAAATCAATGAATAATCCTTAATGTGTAACAATATACCAAGGAATTAGGTTGGTTACTGGAGTTCCCCGATGTAGAGAAATAGACTTTATAGAAGCTGAAATTCGTATAATATAATCAATAATAAATAAATAGGCCTAAATACATAAAGCAAATTCAAGTTTGTCAAAATATGATCCTCTAATAAGACTCAATATGTAACATTATATCTATGATTTTTTTCTTACAAGGTTCCAACAACATTTCAGCATAAAGAACGGTGCTGTTACCCAATGATTTACAATTAAACTGAAGTAATGTTTACTTTGATTACAGTTTAAATGAGTCTCCCTGAAAATAAATACAGCACCTATAACACCTCGTTAGATTTTGGATAATAACTTTCTTCAAACATTTAACTACAAATAAAGCAAGTATATAGTTTTCAGAAATATGAATTCACTGGATATATTTTTAAATATATTGAATTTTTATCTCCAATGCAACTCTCATCTCACAGAATTGTATTTACTGCCGAATACATGCAACGTTCAGTTCTCTTTTCATTTAAATCAAAACATCATTTCCAGGTTGATATTTTTAATGATTCTCATTATTAATGACAACAGAAAGGGTTTACCAACATTGTCTTACATTATCTATAATATTATATATATATATATATATATATATATATATATATATATATATATATATATATATAATATATATATATATATATATATATATATATATATATGTGTGTTGTGTGTGTGTGTGTGTGTTTGTGTGTATGTGAAATAAATTTCTAGTATATAAAATAAGAGATGAAGGAATCTATCTACCAGAGCATTACAAAGTAATATTAAATCATATACTTTGTCACACCTTTTGTTGTTGAAGTTTAAAAAACTTTTAAGTAAATGTTTAAAACCTTTCCCACTTTTAAAATGAAATAGCGTAGTTAGGAAAAGGTTTTCTTATGACTGATAATTTCTAGAAATTTGCTATGATGATAACTTCAAAAGTTCTTTAATGTAGATAAGTAAACTTTTTAGAATCTGCAACTCATACAAAATTATTAACAATAAAATAAAATATGTGGCCTAAATATCTTATCCAGTTAAGATCATCTGAATTAGGAGATCTAATTTATTTTGGGATTTACTTTTAGAAATTTCAATGTATAAAAAAAGCGAAATACTTGGGATAAAATCTAAATTAACAACAAAAGTTTTATTAATTTGCAAATAAAAAGTAGTTTAATAATGTAGAATTAATGACATTAATCTTTCATCAAAGATTAACTCTCTTAGAAATGTGGGAATTAATATAACAATTTTAATAGTGAATTTTTCCTTCATTTCCCAAAATTTATTTTCACTTATTGTGAATAAATGCTCCAGGAGATTTTTTTTTTTTTAATAAATTTATTTCATTTATTTCATTATTATTATTATTATTATTATTATTATTATTATTATTATTATTATATTATTATTATTTTATTTTTATCATCATCATTCATCATCATCATCATCATCATCATCATCATCATCATCATCATCATCATCATCATCATCATTATTATTATTATTATTATTATTATTATTATTATTATTATTATTATTTAATATATTAAAATATCTAAATTTTTTTTTTTTTTTTTTTTTTTTTTTTTTTTTTTTTTTTATTCTTCTTAGAAAATTTGATGTAAAAACAAAATAATTTAATAAACAAAAATCCTTTTTAGAATATTTAATAATTTCCAAGAAAATTACTTTTTCTTAACATTTTATTTTAGGTAAAACAATTTTTCAGTAATATATATATATATATATATATATATATATATATATATATATATATATATATATATATATATATATATATATATATATATATATATATATATATATATATATATATATATATATATATATATATATATATATATATATATATATATATTAGTGATGAATCGGATGTCTTATTTCAACAGTTGCGGATGCGGATGAGGGAAAGTGAGGATGCGAATGTGTATGCCATCATATATATATATATATATATATATATATATATATATATATATATATATATATATATATATATATATATATATATATATATATATATATATATATATATATATGCATTTTGACCCTTTATCTCTGCGATGTGACGTTGGAGTCTTGTCTCTTTTCTATAGGTACTACAGCGGCAAATATCAAGGGAACTGTCCTCTCACATACTTCCACCTCTAAGGTGTCCTCGTAGCACAATGGGTGCATTGTCTGCACATTAATTTTGTGTAGACATAGGCAACTCCAATCTTGTTCGCTGTGGGGCCTCATTTCCAGCCGCCTCTATTTTGTGGAATTTCTCCCATCTTCTGTGTATCCTGTTGAATTGAATCTTCATTCCTATAAAGCCCACATCTGTGCTCACCTACGAAATTTGCGTTAGGTGGGGCTTGTGGGTTGTTTTATTTTTCTATTGTTCTAACATCCCCTCCTGGAATAGGGCTTTGCCCGTGAGCGGTGGTGATGTTTATATATATTATATATATATATATATATATATATATATATATATATATATATATATATATATATATATATATATATATATATATATATATATATATATATATATATATATATATATAATGAGATAGATTAAGGTTCACTAAAAAAGAAGCTAATTAGAAAGTGTAAAGCCAATTTTAAGGGTTTCCACGAACTCATTTAATAGTGAAAGTTTCACACCGTATTTCGGTCCGTCTTCAGCACAAATTAATATTACAATTTTCTATTTTAAAATACAATCATAATATAAATTTATTAACTGTATATAAGATATTTAGGATAGCAATAATTACAATAAAATAATAAAAATAAAGTAATAATATTGATATTGAAACAACATAAATGAAAATAAAGAGTGGACTATTTTGGAAAAAAGAAATTCTTTTATTGAGTGATAAGGACAATAGAAGAAAGTTGATCATTTAAGGATGGTCAATGAGTTTTTATATATAAAACTTTAATATCCTACAATCAAGGAGGGAAGATGCATGTTGAAAAATAAAGAAATTAGAAGAAAAAAGGTGGGTATCTCCATGGTCTTTTATGGCAGAGTATACAGGAATGCAAAGAAGAAGGTCTGTTCTAAATGAGCTCCTCTATGCTTATCAATCCTTACTTTTAACTGTAGACCAGTTAGACCTACATACGCTACATTACAGCTGGCACACTTGAATATATAAATAATAGAGAGTATGAATTGAGAGAGTTATAAACGAATGAATTGGCATTGCAGGAATGTAGATTCAATTATAGTAAGAATATTTATATTAAGTTGAGATGTAAGTGATCCTATATGCGGAAGCTTTAAGTATATTTTTTGCTTGAGTACAGTAGGAAAATGAAGAGTGGGTCTGAAGATCCTAGATACTCGTTAGTATTTTTTTCCACTTGAAACTTTAGGAATAAATTACAATGGAAAAGTATTTTAATATATTACATCTCATATATATATATATATATATATATATATATATATATATATATATATATATATATATATATATATATATATATATATATATATATATATATATATATATATATATAATTAGAGATGGATGGCATGTCATTTTTCTCATATATACAGATCTGGATGTATAATTTTCGCAAGTGCAGACGCGAATGCGGATGTTAATTTTGATGAGGATACTCCGCGGATGCGAATGCCATCACTATATATATATATATATATATATATATATATATATATATATATATATATATATATATATATATATATATATATATATATATATATATATATATATATATAACGGAAATGGGTTCCTTCCTATGAAGGAAAATGCAAGACCACTCGTAATTCGAATAGTCTGTGAAAATTTGAATTATGTAGAATCAGAACTTTCGATTATTCCGCATGCAGTCCATACCTCAGCTTCGTAGTAAAACATGTCTGCGGCATGATGGGACATAGTTAGAGAGAACTGCATCTACCACCACCCCTCCCTAACCTAACCTAACCTAAACCCAGAATCACCTAGACCATCCATTCCCAAAGTGGATGGTGGAAAGTTTTAGGGGGCGTTGAGACAAAAGGGGGCAGTAGGTTGGTATTAGAAACAGCTAATAATTAACATATATATATATATATATATATATATATATATATATATATATATATATATATATATATATATATATATATATATATATATATATATATATATATATATATATATATATATATATATATATATATATAGTTTTATTTTTGTTCTAGAATAATGCATGTCCACAATACTATAAGCAAAAAAAGTGTAGGAAAAATAGTGTCGAAAATCTGAAATTATGGATTTGCATCAGCATCACATACCCAACAGCAACCTAGGTGTCTGCTGTGTGAGAAAGTGTTTTCAAACGAAGCATGAAACCATCCAGGCTTTTGGAACATATGACGAAAATGCATTCTGATAAAGCAGACACAAATGTAGCATATTTTCAGTTTTTCAGTTACTTCGAGAAAAGTTTCAGAAACGGAAAATCATTGGAAATATGTTTGCTAGCACTTCACAACAATCCACTGACAGTTTAGGTTCATCATACAACAAATCTTTGCAGATTGCAAGATCTGGTAAGCCTCATACAATTAGAGAAGAGCTCATTCTACCAGCAGTAAGAAAGTTTCTGCACTCAGTCGTACACAAACTACCTGACCAAATTATAAAAGCTATTGCTCTCAGTGATAACTCTGTTCAAAGATGAATTGATGTAACGGCTGAAAACATTGAAGAAACATCGTGCAACATGTTTACGACAACAGAATTTAGCTTACAGTTACACCAGTCCACACTGCCAGGCAATCAATCTTTGCTTCTTGCGTATGTTCATTTTGTCAAAGATTAAAACTTGGCTCAAGAGCTGTTAATTTGTTATTTGCAAGACAATTTAAAACTAACATAAAAGGGAAGTCAGTATTCGATTTCGTTGAGAATTTATTCAACGAGAAAGAGATCCCACTTTCTATCATTCTTGCTTGTGCAGCAGATGGAGCACCATCAATGATAAGTCGTCATAGTGGCTTTAAAAGTTTCATGAAAAGAGCTGTA
>SEYY01006637.1:7500-35000 GCA_009176605.1 Armadillidium nasatum | reverse complement strand
TATTTTATAGCTATTACAGAGTTTAAAAAAAAAGGAAAAAAAAGTCACTACTTTTTTCAAAATATCTTCTATTTTCTAAATTAAAGTTACTTTTTTGAATCAAATTATATCTTTTTAAAAACATTCAAATAAATCACCTGAATTTCGATAGAGCAGGGATGTTTGCTGTGCCGTTAGCGTTGATTTACCCTTTAAGTTCAGGTTAGGTTCAGTCGAACTATTTTGTAAGATCTTGCAGACTAGTTTGACTCAACCTAACCTGGACTTGAGGTCAGCGAACAGGTATAATCTTGCAAAAGCCAGCTCTCTCAGCGCCTAAGGGAACGATCCAATTTAAAAAAAAAAATTTTTTTAATTTTCAACCGATTCCACTAAAATTTTCAATTATATAGCTTTTTTACCCCGCTGAAAAAAGTCAATTTCTAGCGTTTTTCTGAATGTATAACGGTTAATGTTTCGATTTGGAAATCTGAACCTTTTTCAAATGAATGGTGGGGCCAAAACACTGGTCGGAATGAACTGAAATTTGGACTGTATACTCAGAATTCTATTTGCTGCAAAAGCTCCTAACAGTTTTGTTCTCTGAGTTTAAAAAAAAAAAATGTTAAGCCCAAAACTGATTAACTATCGAAAAAAAATTAAAACAAATAAAAAAAATCCACCTCTTTTGACAAAAAATAAAATAAAAAAATAATAATAGCATTTTTTCTCTCAATGCATCTTTCAATGCTATTCGTTGGTTTCGAGATATAGATTCTTAAAAAAGGTCTATTTTTGAAGAAATTTCAAAAATTCCCAAAGTTTGAGAGGCTATGTCTCGCTTTACACAAATAACATTTAATAATATACTAAATAAAAGTTGTAGCCCTGTCCCTCCTCTAAACAATACTCAAAAATAAAAAGATTAGTAGGTAGCATTTTTTTTATTTTAAATAATTTTTTTTTCGCATTTTTTTTTTTTTTTAAATTTGAATGCTTATATCTTTTTTTTTTTTCTTGATATAATTTCAAAAATTTGTTCCCACTAAAGCAAGAAATTGGGGTTAAGATTATTCAGTTAAATTTTCAGTGCATGTGGACCAGTGGTTTGGCTCCTATATTCATTTTTTTTTTTTTTTTGAACTTTGGGTCCAAGTAACTTTGAAACCGTTATAGACTCAGAAAAACGTTCGAAATCAACTTTGAACTTCGGGAAAAAAATTCATATACCCTGAAAATTTCAACTTATTATATAAAATGTGACTCAGATTCGGTTACGGCTCTGAACTCCTTATGTTAAAAATTTTCCTCTGCTCTGGCCATATATATATATATATATATATATATATATATATATATATATATATATATATATATATATATATATATATATATATATATATATATATATATATATATATATATATATATATATATATATATATATATATATATATATATATATATATATATATATATATATATATATATATATATATATATATATATATATATATATATATATATATATATATATATATATATATATATATATATATATATATATATATATAATAATAAATATATATATATATATATATATATATATATATATATATATATATATATATATATATATATATATATATATATATATATATATATATATATATATATATATATATATATATATATATTTCAAATAGTTTTCTGATGTTATTAATTTTTAGATCTCTTTTACTGATGAAAGATTATAAGATTATTTTCAATAGGAAATAACAAATACAGCTTTTCTGCTTTTGCATGAGCATAGTTGACATTCTTGCATACTGTATCAGAGGTCTATAAACCTTCATCTTCGTGATGGATGTTGCTACTTATAAAATATGCAAATTAGTTACGAGAATACCAAATTTATGTTTTAATAACAACATTTTATATAGTTTTGAAATCTTCAGAGAACAATTAATATATTCTCCATTCCGATTCCTAAGTAATGAAAAGGGATTCTTCTTTGTTGATTAATTTCGTGAATATCATTTTTTATATTTTTATAAAAGCGTCTGATATAATTCTGAGAACTTCAGAGAACAATTAACGTTTTCCAATCCGTATCCTAAATAATGAAAGGTATTCATTGCTATTAATGCAAATACTTCTTTTAACTAATAAAACAAACAAACTACATGAAAGAACAAAAACTTGCCAATCCTAATTCATTCCAGCGATATATAAATTTCGAAATAAAATAAGAAGACAAAATATCTATTAAATTATCATTTGAAAAACAAATAAAACTCTTATCACAATATAATACAATAAGTCTTGTCCAAAACTGAGAGTAGAGGCTTCGCGCTATTCCCGATTTTGTATAAGGGAAAAAAATAAACCATTCATTGAAATCCGAGTTTAAATAAGTTTATATATAAATCCTTTCTCTCGTGCAATCTCTGCTAAAATTGGATTTTAGATTACAGAAAAAACTCTCTTTATGATTGAACTAAACTCATTTAAAATGATTGAATGTATAATAAATAAAATAGCATATATATATATATATATATATATATATATATATATATATATATATATATATATATATATATATATATATATATATATATATATATATATATATATATATATTATATATATATATATATATATATATATATATATATATAGGTCTAATTACTTTTCTTTTTGTTTCATTATAAAAATTAAATTTAAGATGGGTAAAACCCTCTTTAGGAATACAAACTCTAAATAATTGAAGCATACTTTAGATTAGAATAAAAAAAATTTTTATTTTTTTAAAATTATAAAAAGAATTCATAGAAAAAATTAGTTCAAAATAATCTTATAAAATATTAAATATAAAAGACAGCTTAACTTTATACAACAAGAAATCACGAAATAAAATAAAAATAAAAAAATTAAAAAAGAAAAAAAATTAAATAATTTAAAGAAAAAAATTTTTTAAAAAATAATAAATATATTATATATATATATATATATATATATATATATATATATATATATATATATATATATATATATATATATATATATATATATATATATATATATATATATATATATATATATATATATATATATGAAAGAAAAGTTCAGAAAAATTAAAATCTCCATCGCTATGTTTCAGAAATATTGTTTATGAATATTGTACGATGGTTTCCTTCGTTTCAGAATTTTCGAGACACTTAACGAGGCTTAATTCCTTTGCAATAGTGGTTGGGGATGTTAAAAAATTTACTCATATGAAGAAATTCATAGATTAACAGTATTGAAAAATCTATTGCTCACGTCAGGAGAGGTAGAGAACACGTGTTCAAGTATACCCCTCATTGGTATACTAAAATCCCAATGCAAGATGACAACCAATTGAATTCAAGTTTGGTAATAGTAGAATTTAAAATCAGTAAATAAATGAAGCAAAAAAAAATAAATAAATAAATAAAAACAAAACAATAATAATAATAAATTGAAAAAAATTGAGGAAAGAACCGATAAGGAAGCATGGATCGTTTACTTTTTACTAGCAGAGTTCCCCGTAGTTTCTTCTTGACAGATAAAATATCATCAGACAGAGAGAAGTGACTCATAAAGAGACTGGTTTTGTACTCGTTCGCGTATGGGAATGAGAATGGAAAAAAAGTACGGTGAAAACGATGCAAACAGGCCTAGAAGATAATTGAGGTAAATATATAAACATGACAGAAAATGACATGACAGAAAATGAAATAACAAATTATAGACAAACCGTCGTTGATACGTTGTATGGTGGAAGGACTGAACGATTCGCGTACTATTACCCTTCTATGAATGGGACTAACAAGCCTTATTATTTACGACTGACATCGTTGTACTTTTGTAATCAGAAAACTTAAAAGTTTTCATGTGATATGTAAGAGAAAAAAGACATACCCTGTTTTGTCAGGTAAGACCTAAGACATTCGACTTAAGCTCGTATTTACACGATGTCGACTATGAGATAACGAAAGTTTGGATGGTGGTTACGCACATAAGACGGGCAAAGGAAATTTATATGAGTTTATATGACACCAAAATTGAAACTGACGTTGGATAAAGGGCATTAAATAATATATTTTGCGTGTATGCGTATGCATGTTCGATCTCGTACACGACATATTCAGCAAATATGTATAGGCATTCTTGAGGTTTATGATGGATAAGGATTTCCTCCTGTTACTACAGGTATCAACGACCCTCAACACGATATATTTTTTACAATATTTAAACGAAAAGCATTATGGGAAGTTTAAAGTGCGATACTAAATAATGTGAAGTTTTAAAAACAGTAAACTGGAGATAAGAAATGTCAAAATAATAATACAATGTTCCTTTTCAGCATGCCGATAATGCATCATATTTGATGAATCTTTCGTTACAGTTCAAGCACAAATGAAACTTTATAAACTTTTCGATAATGTATGAAACAGTGATTTGCACTGGGACCCAGAAACTTGTCTTCGTAGCAAATTAAGGAGTATGCGATCCTGAAATAAGCTACTTCCTCGGAGTCTTGAGGATGAAATCGAAGACGACGTGGAATTATATAGTCTTGTATACAAGAACCCAAGACCTTACATTGTAAGGATGGCTAAAGGAGAGGGAAAAATGACCTTTGATATAAAAATACATCGCCAATTATTATCATCTTTAAGAATGTACTTTGATATAAAAATACATCGCCACTTATTATCATCTTTAAGAATGACCTTTGATATAAAAATACATCGCCAATTATTATCATCTTTAAGGCAGTGATAAATTTTTTTAGACAAAATCGATAAAAATGATAAATGGGGACTGAATGGGTGATGGGCAATGTAAAAATATAACGGTTATGGCTACTGAACAAAAAATCTCATTTACAATAGTAAACGAAATGTGCAGTAAAGCCCCCGATAAAGAATACGCAAAGAAAATTGAGTGAAGAGGACTTAATGTAGAAAGAAAGATGGAGTTTGCTATCTATTGGTATTTAGGATGGTGGCTCTTCATATGGTTGGAATGAAATGAACGTTAATAGATAAGTCTGTAGTAACCCCATTTATGTAAATTGTAGGATTTCAAATTGTAAAAGGAAAATAATAATGCTTACAGCCAAAATAAATCTGCACTTAAAATAAACATGGAGATGAAGAGAGTAATAAAGATTGTAGAAGAATTAGTAATGATAATAAATTCATCGAATGATGTATACAACAAGATGAATGTGGAATATATTAAACAAACTATATAATTTACAAGGCAAGAACAGGCAAACCGGCAAACCCTACGGATGTGGGTAAACGTGTTGGTGGAGTACGGGTGTGTGGCAGTGTGGCGGTGTGTCAAGAGAGGCAGGCTACTTTGCGCATCTTATTTTTAATTTTTTTTTATATTTATTTTTTTATTTTTCTCGGTGGAGGTCGAGTAGGTCGGGGAGGGAGTCGGACACTCAAAGGGTATGGTGCTGATATATATATATATATATATATATATATATATATATATATATATATATATATATATATATATATATATATATATATATATATATATATATATATATATATATATATATATATATATATATATATATATATATATATATATATATACTAGCACCATACCCCTTGAGGATAATCGTAGAGGCTATGTTCTCTACGATTTTTATATACAGAAAATAAACTTCTTATAATATAAAACAATAAATAAATAAGTGTTAGATTTGAAGTCCAATTTATGAATGGGATAATTCCATTCATAAATTTAAACTTTCACATGATATATTTTTCAAAGAGAAATAAGGAAAGTTCAGTTCATTATAGAAAATCTGAACTTTACATATATATATATATATATATATATATATATATATATATATATATATATATATATATATATATATATATATATATATATATATATATATATATATATATATATATATATATATATATATATATATATATATATATATATATATATTTATTTTCTTTATTGTTTTTATTACTTTATTATTAAATTATAATTAATTTTCGATTTTCTTCTGCTTATAATTATTAGTTATATTTACTATCATTTTCATTTATCTACATCATTTTTTTTTATTTTTATAATCTACCTGAATTTTTTTATGGTCATTTTCTAAAATATAAAATTTATAACAGCATAAGCGCAACTAGTTTTATTTATTTATTTTTTTAACTAGAAAGTAGTTCTTTTGAAGAACTAAATGTTTTAGCAAAGTTTGTACTAGTTTAAAATTTTCATAATTCTGCCTCAAGTTTGTGTTCAAATACACAAATTTTTTCGTATATATATATATATATATATATATATATATATATATATATATATATATATATATATATATATATATATATATATATATATATATATATATATATATTATTCAAAATCAGTATCCTCATCTTCAAAAGATTTTTTTATGAAGTATCGATTATTTTATTAAAATGAAGGCCATGTGAAAAACCGAACACTTGTCTACAGGGGGCTCTGCCCCCGTACCCCCCGACCCGTAAGTGATGATATTGTCGACTACTTTTCCTGTAGATGATTTAGGGTATTTCCCATGTTTTCCGCAGACCGAAGAGATAGGGGCGATCCCGATATATCAAATCAAATATCGATATTTGAGGATAATGATCTTGAATAAAGCCTATGTATATATATATATATATATATATATATATATATATATATATATATATATATATATATATATATATATATATATATATATATATATATATATATATATATATATATATTCCTTCTAAACTCATTGAAGTGTTTCGTCTTTAGCAAAATGCTATTAAAAAGTAATTACTTCGAATTGGCTCAATAAATCTTTGTTTTATTAGCATTAAAATGAAACCTATTGTTTAGTGAAGCTTTTGCAAAATCCTCTTTTGATTCGCTTTGCATGTCGGCGCCAAATGCGATCGCTTCTCTTTCATATTCTTCACGATCAAATTTACATGCTCTTACCGTACCATTTTAGTTGCAATTGCATATTCTACGATAATATATATATATATATATATATATATATATATATATATATATATATATATATATATATATATATATATATATATATATATATATATATATATATATATATATATATATATATATATGGGTTTAAGGTTGAAAGCTATGGAGTCAGTAATTTTATTTCTCAGGTGATATTCTCACAAAAAATAATCATAGAAACCTTCGGACCTAACCTTTTTCCTTTTTAAGATTAAATTATTAATATAAAAGAAATAAGATAATTTGCTCGTACCTGTTTATAAATATAAAGAGTTAATTATGTCATTCCAACTAAATGATAAAATTTCTTTTACTAAGTTGAAATTGATTAGATTTATTTTTTATGTAAGGAAGGAGTCGTTTGGAAGAATGAGTTTTCTAAAAAAAAAATTAACGTCAACTATGATATGAAAATGAAGACATATTTGTGTAATTTAGAAATTCGAAAGTGTCAATAGAGAATGAATGAGTAGAATGAGCTCAGCGAGAATAAGAATTATCTTTATGTGAGTGAAAAGTGAAATATTTAAAAGCAAACACATGCTCAAATTTATTAAAATAGAATAGTTTTCAGTAATCTTGATGTACAATTCACAAACTATCATAAGGTAGTGAGAGGTGGATGCATTATTCATTGTTATTAATAATGTATTAATAGGTGTACGAAATAGTTCCAGCTAGAATCAACTTTTTTCTTATTAATCATGCAACACAAAGTCAACAAGCCTAGAGGCAATTAATTATTCGTAAATATAAAGAATGAATTATATAAAGAAGTTCTTCCCACCAAGAGAATCGATTTCAGATAATGCATATTTCTCACAACAGAAACTACGAAAGTTTTTCCACACCTTTATAATAGACAATACAGAAAAAAAGTAGAAATACAATAGATGAAGAAAACATTTAAGTGAAAAAAATGCACCACTGTCTAGAATAATAATACTGAAATTATAAAAAGAGGAATCACATCAGGATGAAGACAGGTAAGAAAATGAAAATGACTGTTGAAAAAAATTGAGAAAGAAAATGAACTATAAGATCATGATCGGTAACATAAAAGTATTGAAAAATGCAAATAAGGAAAAAAAATTTTTTTTAAATGTTACGAGTCAAAGCAAATGAAATGAAAAGTGTTAAAACTTTATTAGTCCTATATGTTCCCACTGTGGAAAAAAGGCAGTAAAATTAAATTTTTATTATTTCTTTTGTCATCCTAGCAAGAAAAGAGGTTCCAATTATGTTGAAATGTTTTGATTGTCGTATTATATGGCGATTGTGTTCTAAATATAAAGACTTTCAATTATGAAAAGTGGAAGGAGGTAAATGAAGTACTTCGCGTAAGAATCAATTGTGTTTAATACTGGCAAACATAATAAAAATATGACATATCAATCTTATTTCCTATCCAAAGAAATGTTTTCTGATCTGTGCCACCTTTCTCGCTATAGTGTGATAAATATATACAGTTTAGTTAAATATGCAATCTTTTAATAGTAAACCTCAGAAAAGGGCAGGATTTTACAGTTATTAATGTCACAGTATCAATGCCTAGTTTACCAATATTTACGATCTTAAAAAAAAAAAAAAAAAAAAAAAAAAAAAAAAATCAGAAATTAAAATGGTTTTGTTTTATTAAATATAACTTATTATTTACTGAACATTTAAGTGCCCAGAATGGTATCTATCATAAAAAAAGTATGCATGAAAGAATTAAAAAATTTAATTTTAATTGTAATTTCCTTCAATTAGTTTTTGGCTCAGACGAGGTCAAAGCTCACCTGAAGATATGTCGTAAGGTTTGGTGAAGGAGTTAAATTTTTATATTAATGGAAAAGTCCTTTAAAAAGATGAATCAGTTACAAAATTGAGTAAATAAGTAAAGGATGGACGACCAAAGTCCGAGGTCACCTTTTAAAATTTTTTTTAAAAAAATTACTAAACAACCTTTTAAACTTCAGACTTCAAAATTTGGGAAAGTTAATTATCAAGCTCAGCATCAAAATTAAAACTTGGTCGAAAAAATATCGGTGTGAGTCGATATATATATATATATATATATATATATATATATATATATATATATATATATATATATATATATATATATATATATATATATATATATATATATATATATATATAGTATAGTGGTAAGGTAGAAACCTATATTAAAAAGTGGTTCAGTGATAATACAAAAATACAAATACCAAAAAACACAAATACAAAGATCCCCTCCCTTACATAACACAGAATCCTACATCACATCACCTCTCTGAGAGGACTTTGGGCACAGCTGGCGGCCATCCCGGATTTTCCTAAAAAGCATATTTGAAATATTTGAAAGATCTCTGGACAAGGCCGACTGCGGCGGGCGGCTTCATTAGCGAAGTGTGGCCACCTCAGCGTGGGGTGGTCAAGGGGTGAGAAGATAAAAAAAAAAAAAAAAAAAAAAAAAAAAAAAATATATAATATATATATATATATATATATATATATATATATTACCGTCTACCATGGCTCAAACGGTAGAGAGTGCTTGGGGGTGTCGGTTCGATCCCACTTGAGGATCCTAGGTATATACTACCTAGAAAAGTTCCTCTCCTAGAATAGGGCAATGCCAGTGAGATTTGAACTTTTTGTATATATATATATATATATATATATATATATATATATATATATATATATATATATATATATATATATATATATATATATATATATATATATATATATATATATATTGGTTTATTAAATTAAGTAGAGAAATATAAATGGGATGCAAATGACATCGAGCACAAGTGAAAACCTAACAATTTTTATTGCAAATATTTTGAGATTTATTTAACAGTTTCTCAAAGGCTATTTTAGAAATCTTATTACAAAAGGAGAATAAACAAATATTTGATATAAAGAATAATTTTAACTATATATATATATATATATATATATATATATATATATATATATATATATATATATATATATATATATATATATATATATATATATATATATATATATATATATATATATATATATATATATATATATATATATATATATATTGCCTTTTATTAAACTGTATTCAAATAGAATAGTTTTTGGAACAAAAATCTCTGCCAACGTAATATTCCTTTATGTAACCTATTTCATTATAAAATAATCGGTCAAATCAGCCTTTACCAAATTGAAAACCAGATTGCGAGTTTATCGATTAACGTAACATATTAGACGAATGTCTGACCAAACGTGTTAAATACCCATTATAGATCACAATTTCTTAAGCGTGAAGAAAAAGTAGGTTATGTAAAGGAATCTTACGTTTAATAGGTATTTGTTCAAAAAATCATTTTATTTGAAGTTTGAAGACAATTTAAATAAAAACAAAATAGAGCTAGAAGACCTGTATATAAAATTTTGGCACAGAAATAAAACCTCAAATGTAGTAAATGCAACAGCTATGAACCGTTCGGGGGTTATGTCCCAGCCTTGGCCCCGGCTAATAATCAGAGAAAATTGGGATTTACCTGCCGGGGTTAAAACTGCGAATTATACTTCTAATGGTGGATTAAGTCAAACAAAATATTAAAAAATTAAGATTTTTCTTCTTGCTTTTTCAAGATTTTATTTTTATTTTCTGTTTCTTTTGACCGCTCCTCTTATGCTAGTGAATGTTCATCTTTGTGTTTTGATTTTAGATGCCCCCATAAAGATTTGATTGAAAATTTTTTACTTGGGGCACCCGGAGGTCCTCTTCTAATTTCCTGGCTGTAGATATTACATTTAGCTTATATCGAGCCTATCCTGAAACATTGTAAAGTACTCTCACACTGTTAAAGCTGATCTTTTAGCTATAGTGACTGAAAGTATAAACAAAATAATATTGAAATAATGTAGCTAAATGGTACAAATATTACACACAGCAATAAAATAACAATGCTATGTATAAATACAGGTTATATTGATAATTTTATATCTTATAGTTTTTCAAAACTTTAACTTACTATCTTACCTAAGAAAACATGTTGAATTACTATTGTGAATCAGAAAAAAAAATTTTTTTTGAAATTTTTGTAGTTTTTTCAATCTTTTATTATAAAAAATCTGTAATTTTCTGAAAAATGCATATAATCACTAATTTAAGTGAGTGTTGACTGTTCTACTCCTTCCTTATAATTAAATCTTATTTTCTTAACATAAAAATTTCAGTGCTTTTAACCTCTTTACAAATTTTAAGCAACCCTGCCCAAATTTGGGTGACTCCGGCCCTGGCAAAATTACAGCTACGGTCGGTCCCTAGTAACAGCTGATAGCAAATAGCAAAATTTAATAATCCTGCGATTCTCTCAAGCGAGTAAAACTGATGAGTTTTCTTTTTTATCCTTATCGTCCTCATTACTCTCTTTTGTACTAAAATAAGTAAATTTGGAAAGGCAAGATACGTTTGCAGATTCTTGATCATCCACTGAACTTGTTGATGGATACCTCTTAAAGGTACCAAATGCAGATAAGTGTTTGGTGTTAGCATGGGTAGTGGAAGAGTATTCTCATCAATTCTTAATAATTTTACAGAGCTTTAAAAAACATGAAGACTTTTGAACCCAAACTATCAAGTACTCTAGAACTGAAAAGAAGCTTATCTCTAGAATTCCTCGTTCTTTAGTCTATGAAAGTTTAAACTTTTTTCGGAAAAATCATATAACGATTGGCAGAGTTCCTTTAGACCACCGTTTCCCAACATAGGCCCACAGAAGCTTTGATGGGGTTCCTCAAGGAGGAAAATGATATTTCGGTGGTCCATAATTTGAGCTAAGAGATTCATGATAAAATATTTTTAAAAAAATAATTTGTTAAATAAAAATAATAAAATAAACATATTATAGGAAAGTCCAGAAATTTGCAATTAGATGATACTCGTATTTTCTCGAACTTTCTTTAGTTGACGGAAAAGAAAATTTCTGTTCACAGAAAATTATCGACGAAAAAAATATTAATTAAGCACCGACTCATCTAGAAAGAGTGAGTCAGTCAGAGGAAGACATTTCATGCTACAGTGCGTAATAGGCATCGTCGTAGTGAAATATATTGTTTGTGTTATTAAGCGTTATGTTCAACATTTTATTTTATTTTTATTATTTACAACATTAAATATTTGTAGTTAATAATATTATTGTTTTCATATTACCCATGGATTAATTAAAGAAAAAAACAAGACAATATTTGACTGAATATCTGTCGCATAGTTTTATTACATTACCAGAAAATATCGAAATAGCGAAAAGAAAAATAAATCAGTAGATTATTTCCGAATACTACGAGACAATTTTCAAGGAAGAAACAGATTGGAACATTTGTTCAGTAAACAAGATAGAGGTTTATTATTAAAAGATCATATGAAATCAGCAAAATAATAACAAAATCTGGAAAGCCACATAGCATTGGTGAAACTGTCATCTTGCCATCGATATCGTTTGTAATTTCAACAATGGTTAAAGAAAAATGCATGTGAAATTACCGATAACCTTTCCATCTATTGGTTCCCTTATCATTTGACAGAAACTTAACGGGAATTCCTAAGGGGTTACTTTTTAAGAACTATTATAATGTGTAATCCAAAGTTTACATATTAAATTATATAAATTTAGCTTTCGAAAATAATTGTACATGTCTTGCCTATATATAACTTCAAAATTTGCTATTCGTTCAGTTTTCGTTACCCTCCTAACAACTTTTAAAATAAGAATATTCTCAAAAATCTTAAAAAAATATAAGAAAAAGGAAAAAAAGTACACGAATGAAAGAATATTTTGAATGATGGAACTTTCTGGAGTTCAGTTCCATGATATGATGCATGGCCATCCAGAATTTTCAGAATGTTTTAAAATTTCGAAGCGCTCTTCTCTGGAGCAGATGAGGAGCTGAAATTGATGTTTTTGAAGCGCTCCTTGCTAGAGTTAAGGCATGGCTTCTGGAGCGCTCCGAAAATGGAGCTGACTTTGAGTTATTTCGGAGCCTTGTCTTCGGAGTGCTTTGAAGCCGGAGCCAAGATTTCTGAAGCCAACTCAACACAAGTATATATATATATATATATATATATATATATATATATATATATATATATATATATATATATATATATATATATATATATATATATATATATATATATATATATATATATATATATAGAAAATTAATGTCTGTTGTTGGACTCGAACCAGCGACCTTTAAGATGGTAGTCTTAAGCGTTATCCATTAGGCCACGGCGATATGACTGTCTGCGAATAATGGATTCAACCTTTGACCTCGTTGCCCTTTGCCCGAGTTGCGGTTGGGGGAGATTGTTTGGGATTTGACGTTGCAGCGGTATACTGTGAGCAAGTTCCGAATGATTTCCTTTTGTATCGCCGTGGCCTAGTGGATAACGCTTAAGACTACCATCTTAAAGGTCGCTGGTTCGAGTCCAACAATAGACATCAATTTTCTATATAGAAATAGTCTGTTAGAGTTTTAGCAGACTGGAAAACTCTATTTTATATATATATATATATATATATATATATATATATATATATATATATATATATATATATATATATATATATATATATATTGTCTCCTCTGGAAAACAAATGCCATAGGCCTACCAATTTCCACCAGAGGTAGGGCAATATCGTAATCTGGTCATTAGAAGCCGACATGTTCCGATACATGGCGCTTCAAAGTGTACAGGTCAAAGGAAATTGGGAAAACAGAAAAAGAGAGTGTGTTCCAGAATTTACCGGTAGAGTACATGTAAGATTGAGCATAGCGGTTAAGTCTGGGGCAGAGAAAGGATGAGACTACGTAGAAAGGCGTGTCACACAAACCCTTCTCGATAGAGGAGGTGTACGACGGGAATTCAGAAGAGCAGTGTCTTTGTAAAAGCGATAGTATAGAGAGAGTGACGCAACAGTTCGAGGGGGGGAAAGAGACTGGAGAGAATTGGTGAGAGCGCTATAGTTGATAAAACGAAAAGCCCTAGACTCCACCATGTGAAGGAAATCTGTATGAATATATATATATATATATATATATATATATATATATATATATATATATATATATATATATATATATATATATATATATATATATATATATATATATATATATGATATAAAAGTTACGTTTCATGTCAAATAAAAAGTTTTCCCTCCTTTTGTAATAAGACTTTCAAAATAGTCCTTAAGAAACAGTTACATAAAGCCCAAAATATTTACAGAAAAAATAAAAATAAAATAAAATTTTAAAAAAATTTTAATCAGTGTTCGGATGTCATCTGCAGCCCATATTTATTCCTTTAATAATCTATTTAATAAACCTTATATATATATATATATATATATATATATATATATATATATATATATATATATATATATATATATATATATATATATATATATATATATATATATATATATATATAAAGGGGTTGGGCAAAAATATTGAAATACCTGGACAAAATTCACAACGTTAATAACAGGTATGCTATAGCAAGGTTTGTAGGTGGCTCTGTCTTTTATGCACAAGGTAACTACTACAAGCCCGTCTACACGTTTCATGCATCATTTGTCGTCAAGGCAGAGTTTTATGCAGTTATGAGTAAATCATGTCAGAGTTTACGGGATCCAACTCACACTCATTTAAATTTCAATGAAATATATGTAAATAAGTTTCGTTTAAAACTTTCACGAATTTCAAAGTTAAATTACTCAAAATATTGGAACGACTCAGAAAATGTGATAAAATCAACTTATTCATATTACGAAAACTATTCCATAATAAATAAGCCCACTTATGCACACTTCATATTTTAGCTTTCACACTCAATTTTATATTCATAGTAATATATTTTTTAAAATTTCAAATTTTCACTCGCTCAATATTTTGAAAGTTGAATTACTAAAAATATTAGAACGACTCAGAAAATAGGATACCAGCATCTCACTCACATTACCAAAAGGATTCGAAATTATATAAGCACATTTATTCATGTCTCATATTTTAGTTTTCACATTTCATTTTAATTTCCAAGTAATATATTTTTAAAAATTTTTAATTTTCACTCACTCAATAATGTCAAAGTTGAATTACATAAAACACAGTATTTGAACGACTCTCCAAATCTGATACCAGTATCTCATTCACATTACCATAAGAATTCCAAATTATAAAAGCACACTAATGCAAGCCTCATATTTTAGCTTTCACACTAATTTTAATTTCAATGAAGTATATGTAAAAAGTTTTCCTTTTTCATTCATAATTTTCAAAGTATAATTACTCAAAATATTTTAAAGACTCAGAAAATGTGATACCAGCATCTAATTCATATTACCATAAGGATTCCAAATTATATAACACACTAATGCACGCCTCATATTTTAGCATTCACACTCATTTTTATTTCAAAGTAATAAATTTAAAAAATTTCAAATTTTGAAAGTTAAATTACTCAAAACATTGGAAAGGACTCAGAAAATGTGATACCATCATCGCATTCACATTATCAAAATTTGAGTTTCACTTTTTTTTAATAATTCATGACTTATTTCTTGACCTTCAATTCAATACGTACCAACTTTGGAGGTAATCATCTTTTAGAACTAGAAAAAGAAAAAATAATTAGTCAAATGGTTAAAGCGCCAACCTAAGGAGATAAATATTTATAGCAGTTGCAATGTTATGGTCAAAAAGATTTCAAATTTTTCATATTTCAGGATCTATTTCTGGATCTTCATTTGAAAGCGTAACACCTTATATGGTCTATAAGATTTCAAAATTTGGTTTTCAATTTTTTCTATATTTCATGTATTATTTCTTGGCCTTCAATGAAAACGTACTAACTTTGGATTTAACCATCTTTTAAATCAAATTGGTCAAATGATCAAAGCCCTATCCGAAGAAGGTTAATATTTATAGCAGTCGTAATGCTATAGTCAAAGTGATTTCAAAATTTGGATTTTAATTTTTTCCATATTTCATGACCTATTTTGGGACCTGGAAAACGTACAAACATTCTACGTAACAATCTTTGAGAACAAGAAAAGAAGGGCAAACTGATAAAATGATAAATAATCAAAGCCTTATATGACAGTTGTTCGTTTCTATTGAAGTTACAATGTAATAATCAAAAAGATTTCAAAATTTGGTTTTACAAATTTTTTTCTATTTCATGACATATTTCTTGACCTTCACTGAAAAAGTACCAACTTTGGATTTAACTATTTTTTAAATCAAATTAGTCAAATGATCAAAGCCCTATCCGACGAAGGTTAATATTTATTGCAGTAATGCTATAGTCAAAGTGATTTCAAACTTGGGCTTTCAATTTTTTCCATATTTTATTATCTATTTTGGGACCTTATAGGAAAACCGTACCAACAATGAATGTAATCATCTTTTGGAATAAGAAAAGAACAAGTAGGTTAAATGATCAAAGCCCTACAAGACGGAATTTACTATTTATTGTAGTTACAATTTTATGGTCAGAGAGATTAAAAATTTTGTTTTCAATATTTTCCACTTTTCGTATTGTACCAACTTTAGAGGTAACCATCTTTAAGAACAATAAAAGAAGAATAAATTGGCTAAATGATAAATTCATATATGACAGAAGTTCCTGTTTATAGTAATTGCAATGTTATGGTCAAAAAAGATTTCAAAATTTTGCTTCACTTTTTCAAAATATAACTACTTCTTTTGAGATCTTCAAGGAAAGACGTACCAACTTTGAAGGTAATCATCTTTTAGAACAAGGAAAGAAGAACAAATTGGTGAAATAATCAAAGTACTATTCATAGGAGTTTAAAATTTGTAGCAACTGCAAAGTTATGGTCAAAAAGACTAAATTAAGTTTTAACTTTTTTAGATATTTCTTGACCCTCAAAGGAAAACTTAAAAATTTGGAGTCAACCAACCACCTTCTAGAACAAAACAAGAACTAATTGGTCAATTGATCAAAGCCCCATCAAAAGGAGGTTAATATTTATAGCAGTTGCAATGATATGGTCAAAATGATTTCAATTTTTTCCATATTTCATGACCTATTTCTTGACCTTCAAGAAAAAGCGTACCAACTTTGTAGTTAACCATCTTTTTTTTGAACAAATTGGTCAAATGATCAAAGCTCTATTCGACGGAAATTCCTATTTATAGCAGTTGCAATGCTATAGTCAAAGAGATTTCAAAATATTTTACATATTTCATGACCTATTTTTACTCCATCAAGAAAAAACTATTAATTTTGGAGGTAGCAGACTTTTAGAACTCGAAAAGAACAAATTGGTCAAATGCTCAAAGCCTTATCTGACGAAAGTTCTTATTTATTGAAGTTGCAATGTTATGGTCAAAAATATTTCAAAATTTGGATTTTCACTTTCCATATTTCAAGACCAATTTCTTGACTTTCCTGTAAAAACAACTTTCTTGGAGGTAACCTTCTTTTAGAAAAATAAAAGAGGAAATTCGTCAAATGAACAAAACCCTATCCAACGGTAGTTCCTATTTATTGAAGTTACAATGATATGGAGAAAAAGATTTCAAAATTTGGAATTCAATTTTTTTCCATATTTTCATGACCTATTTTGAGACCATCTAATAAAACGTACCAACTTTCGAAGTAAAAGACTTTTAGAACAAGAAGAACAAATTGGTCAAATGATCAAAGGCTAATCCGACGAAAGTTTCTATTTATTGAAGTTACAATGTTATGGTCAAAAAGTATTCAAATATTTGGGTTTTCAATATTTTCCATATTTCATGACCTAAAAAACGTATCAACTTTTAGAACAAATTGGTAAAAAAAATCAAGGCCTTATCTGAGAAAAGTTCCTATTTATTGAAGTTACAATGTTATGGTCAAAAAGATTTCAAAATTTGATTTTCAATTTTTTTCATATTTCATGATCATTTTCACCTTTCAAGAAAAACGTACCAACTTTGAAGGGTAACCATCTTTTAGAACAAGAAAAAAGAACAAATTGGTCAAATGATCAAAGCCCCTATTCGACAGAGGTTTATATTTTAGCAGTTGCAGTGTAATGGTTTGAAAGATCTCAAAATTTGGTTTTCACTTCTATACATAATTCATTACCTATTTCTTGACCTAAAATGTAATACGTATTAACTTTGGAGGTAACCATCTTTTTGAACTAGAAAAGAATAAATTAGTTATTGATTAAAGCTCTAACTAACGGAGGTTAATATTTATAGCAGTTGCAATGTTACAGTCAAAAAGATTTCAAAATTTGATTCTTTTCTTTCCATATTTCATAACCTATTTCTTGACCTTCAATGTAAAAACGGTAACACCTTTGAAGGTAACCATCTTTTAGAATAAGAAAAGAAGAAGCAAATTGGTCAAATGCACAAAGCCTTCTCCGACGAAAGTTCCTATTTATTGAAGTTACAATGTTACAGTCAAAAAGATTTCAAAATTTGGTTTTCAATTTTTTTAAAATTTCAAGACCTATTTCTTGACCTTCAAAGAAAAACGTACCAACTTTGGAGTTAACTATCTTTTTAAAATAATAGGTCAAATGATCCAAGCCCTATCCGAAGGGAGTTACTGTTTATAGCAATTGCAATGTTATAATCAAAGAGATTTCAAAATTGGATTCAATTATTTCATATTTCATAACCTTGAAACCTTCTGGGAAAAACGTACCAACTTTGGAGGTAGCAAACTTTTATTACGTAAAAAGAAAACATTGCCTAAACGATCAAAGCCCTATCCGACGAAAATTCTTATTTATTACGATGTTATGGTCAAAAGATTTCAAAATTTGGTTTTCGATTTTTGTTTCCATGTTTCAAGACGTATTTGGAGACCTTCAAGGAAAAAGGCACTAATTTGGAGAAAACCATCATTTAGAACAAAAAATGCTCAAATCTCAATCCGACGAAAGTTTCTACTTATTGACGTTACAATGTTATGGAGAAACAGAATTCAAAATTTGGGTTTCAATTTTTCCAATATTTCATGACATTTTAAGACCTTCAAGGAGAAACACACCAACTTTAAAAGTAACATTCTTTTTAGAACAATAAAAGAATTACAAATTGGTCAAATGATGAAAGCCCTATCCGATGTAGGTTCCTATTTATAGCAGTTGCAATGTTATGGTCAAAGAAGTTTTAAAATTTAGGTTTACACCTCTCTCCATATTTCATGACCTATTTTGGGACCTTCAAGAAAAACTTACCAAGTTTCTATATAACTATCTTTTAGAACATAAGAACAAATCGGTTAAATTATCAAAGCCCTATCCGACGGATGTTCTTATTTATTGCAGTTACAATATTATGGTCAAAAAGATTTCAAAATTTAGTTTTCAATATTTTCCATATTTAATGACCTATTTTAAGACTTTCAAGGAAAAATGAAACAAATTTTGAGGTAACCATCTTTTAGAAAAATAAAATTTGTAACTATTTGGTCAAATGGTCAAGGACCTATCCGGCGGGGGTTCCTATTTTATAGAAGTTAGAATGTTATAAATATAAGATTTCAAAATTTGATTTCAAATACTTTCCATATTTCACGACCTATTTTGAAATCTTCAAGGAAGTTGATATATTCTGTTACAGTTTTGGTAACTGAAGTTTAAGTCAAAAACACAATATTTCAAACATTGGTACAAATATATATACTTTCTTTATTTCTGTATTTAATTATTGAATCAAAATAAACCATGCCTCATAATGTATGATCATTCCGAACCTGTACTGAAGCTATAAGACATTGGATATTTATAGATTCGAATAAACCATCAGTAGTAAGACTCATGACGAAAATCTTCCTGTTCTTCAATCACTTTCTAAACGATACATAATGCAAGCTTCAGGATGTGGATCAGAAGTAGAAATTTTTGGGGATGAATAAAATCTACAAACCTGAAGCAAATCACAGTACAACAACAAAGATTAATTAGCATTTAATAGGAGAATTAAATTTGCTAAAAGAGTTTTTTCTCTAGCAACAAATATATATTATCTCTTGGAACAAAATCTTTATGGTATTAGCATCATAAAAAAAGAACAGATTCCAAATTTTTTTCAATAACGTGATCATACTTGCAGAAATAATGTAATGTACAAAGGAAAATATAAATATATCTTTTTGTGTATCTTCTTTAGTTACGTTATTTAAATGCAATGCAACTAAAGTCCTTTAGAATTACTTATACTTCAGAATTGAACCAACTTATAGATTCATTCCTGAGAAGCATTAAGGGATTTTTTTTTAAAATGGAAATTCAAATATCCCTTTGTCACAATCACTACACATGAATTTAGTAAAAATATTTGTAACTTCTTTACACTATCAAGCATTCAAAATAAATATTTCATTTAGAAATTTCGTTTTTCATTTAGAAATTTAGGCGTCACAAAAACTAGATTCACAGACACGAAAATTTTATTTCAAGGAAGAAAAATAACCAGTAAAGATTTTTGTATTTTTTCCACTATTATTTAAAAACTTCAGATAAGCTTAATTTCAAACAAAGGGGGCGTACGATTCCTCCTATTAATAGAGCAGGAAATTATAATACGAGTTAGTTACTATTCAGGAATATTCTTTTAGATGGAATAAAATGTATTATTTCTATTTTAAAAAACGCTCGACATGTGAAAATATTTTTGAGGCAGATATTGCCGTTCTTGCCTTTGGCTTAAATGAAAATTAAAGATTGAAAAGTATTGCTTGCAGTCCCGTAGCCAGAACAAGCTTTGATGGGTTGGGGGGGGGGCAAACGATTTTCTAGTACGGACAAAAAATAAATATATTTGTTCCATATATATATATATATATATATATATATATATATATATATATATATATATATATATATATATATATATATATATATATATATATATTACAATTATTTTCGTTTACTATTCACTTGTTTTATGTAGACCTACTGTTTTGACGAAAATAAGTATCCAAGAGAAAATAATTGTCCTCTTAGTTATGATTTAGATATGATCTTGTATGTGAAATGGGAATATACAGTACAAAAGGCAGAAAAAGTCACAAACTATCAGCAAAGTATAGAAATCGTATATTAGTAATTGAAATCGAATATCAGGTTTGGCTGCAGTAAATAATGACGTAGGTTTTTGCTAGTCGTAAATTCAAATTATCGAAGTAAAAAAAAAAAGAAAAGAAACAAGACTATGATGATGGTAGTAATGTCTTCCAAATAACCCTCCACTGAAAAAAGTAGCTAGATTTAAATCAATTGACCAATCACAGACTGAAATTGTTTAAAAATCCCGTCTACGTCTGCCGTTAAGCAGAATTTTATAACATTAGATTACATTATTATTAATTAATGTATTTAAACGTTTCTAGAAACTATAGCTCTTCATTTCAGTTTGCTCATATGCTTGGAGATGGAGGAGTTACGGATGGGAGACTCGTAGAAATACTGTATACGAAGGGGCTTATTGAGCATGATAAAAATGGGAGTTAACCTCCAAATATTTGCAAAAATTTCTGCAACATTCGAGGTGTTCAATACAATTTCCATTTTGTTGAACAACACCTCTCTTCTTTTAGATCTAACCTCTTATTCTTGACAAAATCTGAGGTGCGAGCGTTCTGAGAGCAAACTATTTTCTGTTTAATCTTCCTGTCTCTATCTTCAATTTTCAGTCACAGGAGGCTGTTTGCATGTGTGAGCTACGATTTTGTTTACTCTCGTGTCTCTAATCTGAAATCTTCTGAATTTTTCACCTTGTGGCAATACTAATAAATTTTCACTTTATGAATTATGTGCAATTATTTCATTAATATAACAAATATTATCACATATTGAAGAAAATACTATAAAAATTGCTTTTCTGAAATGCATAGATTTCCGGTAGGACAAAATAACATTGTTGTCCTCTTTAATGAAAATAATTTAAATTTAAAAATCTTTTTTTGTACAATAAATTTAATCACAAATACTATTATCTTATTTAGCAGTAAAAAGAAAAATAAATATAAATTTGTACCTGGTTTGGGCTCAAAATATTCTAAAATACTGAATGTAAACAGCTGGCAACAAGCGGCACCTCTTCAACTACATCTTAAAAAATAGAGTGAAAACCGTGAAATTTTAATCTAATTAGCACCTATTTGCTTGTAAAATGAGACTTTTTCGTTCCTTTGGTAAAATATATTGGTAATACTATGTAATTTTTTCATAAAACCCAATTCTCAAAAGGGGACCAAAACTATTTGTTTATTCGCTTTATACTCGTCCGCAAATTTCCAAAAAATTTAGATTTGCGCCATTATCGTAAGGACTTTTTTAGAGTATCTTAACGTTTGACACAGTAGAATGGTTTTTACCAAAATTTTCTCAAATACTTTTTCGAGTCGGCTGATTCATTTTCAACATTCAACTAATACAGGATCATTTATTTTTCTGCTATAAGAGGATTGTAAGTAGCGAAAATAAAATTATAAAGTCTATTACTATCAAATTAAAAAATAATTTAACGTTACCAGTGTTTTCTAATAGGCTTAATATACTCGTCCGCGAATATCCACTTTAAAATCGGTAAAAAAATAAGTAAAATTTGCAAATAATTTTGAATATTTCGGTATATTTTAACACTAATTAATTTTTTTTTTTAAATTTACATAAAACTATACACAAACGTAAAATAATTAATGGCGGCCACAAAAATGGTGTTTACATTCAATTTGTTAAATCTAAATCTTAAGGAGGAATATATGCATATAAAATGCTGTCTTCAGGAAGCTAAATTTGGCAAGATCCTAAATTAGATAAGAATAGTGACGTCATTTTCCCGGGAAAATTGGCCCGTTTTCTCGCCGAAAGTGACGAATAGAACGAGGTTTTTCTCACAAAATTTTAGAAAACTAAATACTTTAGTAAAACTTGAAGAAATAGAAAACTGCTATAGAAAAAGAGCTGAAGTAGAAACTCTCAAAGGTTTGTGCTTTTTTTTTAAAACTATTTTTTTTTCTAATTTCTAAAATGTCGCTAAGACTCCCAAGGACGGGCAACGGCCTTCCTGCCCCCCTAGCTACGGGCCTTATTGCACCGCCCCTAGATACGGGTCTTATTGCATCCCCCCTTCTAGCTAAGGGCCTTATTGCATGTTTTAGAAAACCACATAAAAAAAAAAAAAAAAATTAGAAAAGCAAATCCAAGAAATTCTAATGGTTCAAGTATTAAAAATTCGATATATAATAAATTCACGTAATTTTGCCAGTTTCTCATGATTTAATGGGCAGAAAAAGAAACAATATATAGCTATTAATAAAAATAACGGAAAATATATCGATTTTAGTAAAATAAAAATAATAAACTATTCTTTGTCATCGGAGATTTTATTTACTTTGCTACTACCTCATCAGTTTATTGTATTTTTGTAACACACACACACACACATTATATTTTGTTTGTATGTGCATGTGAGAGAGAGAGAGAGAGAGAGAGAGAGAGAGAGAGAGAGAGAGAGAGAGAGAGAGAGAGAGAGAGAGAGAGAGAGAGAATGTCCATTTAACACCTTCCTCATTAAAGTTTCCCGAAACTAAATTCATTATGTTAAATAATAGAGAAAAATACTAATTTTTAATTTAATCTTTGTTTGTGATTAAAAAAAAGGAATGAAATAAAAAATAAATAAAAAAATATACAAATAAAAACGAAACTAACTATTTCTAAAAATAAACTGGAAAAAGTTCTGCAAGGAAGATCTCTGTTTTATTCTTTATAGCTATAATTTCTTTTCTTGTTATTATTATTATTATTTTTATTATTTGAGTACAACATAAACAAAACACTAGATCACTAGAATCCTGGAGCGTGTTCGTCAGTCAATTAATGGTACGATGACGTGCTTGAGGTTTGTATAGCTGTTCAAGGAAACATTTCAAGCATCGCTTGTAAATAGCATAGTATAAATATATATTCTGAAATATTAGGTAAGCGAAGCTCTTGCGCTTTGCCTTACAGATAGTTTCTAATTACATTTCTTTTATCTTTCAATTGTGTTTGCGTTAGGTACTTATTATTTAATAATATTTAGATTGAGTTTAATGACACATGTTTGAGTCTTTGCGCCGTTATTCGAAGTAAAGCAATATGTAGTATAAGACCTCCGAAAGTCACCAAATTTGAGATTTTTTTCCAGATTGTGAATCTTTCCCCCCCCCCCCCAAAAAAAAAAAAAAAAAAAAAAAAAAAATTAAATAATCCCTCCAAAGCCACCCACGATAATCTACTCCTATAATGTACTCTCACCATACAACATTCCTATTCTCGGTTTGATACGAATATTTCAAATCTCTGCACCTTTTGAATGGTAGATGCTATTTTGATTTTTTTTTTTTTTTTTTTTTAGGTAAGTGTAACTACGACTCAAAGTTAGGTCAATCAGTTTTTCTATACACTCTGTATACAAAACAAAGTAAATTGATTCTATAAATTTAAAAAATTTTGAATAGACTAAAAATTTAGCAGAAGAGGCTCTTAATGCGATGAGTCTTCTCAGTTTGAATTAATCTACAATATTGTATAATACACAACTTTGCAGGCATTGCTTCTTAATATATTTAAACTAATTCTAGATTTAATTTGCATTTATTTTACAAAATATGTTCTAGAACTAATGATGATCAAAGAACTTACTGAACTTTTTCAGTAAATGTTCCACATAAAATGGTTCTTTCTTCGAACTACGTCTTTAGAAACAAGAACTCTTTATAATATATATTAGGGTGATCCATAGAACCAAATATTTTAATTAATTTCTCCTACCTCATCAATTTATTGTATTTTAGGAAAAAAAACTCTCCATAGTCAAAATTTTTTTAAATTCTGTCAATAGGAACATCTAGCACAAGGATCACAAAGTTTTATCAAAGTTTAGCATAAAATAGGGTAAACTTTGGTTTTATGTTAATGCCTGTTTAAACCCAGCTCACGTTACCTTTTTTTTCTTTAAGGGTGCTTGCACCCCTTGCTAGAGGACTCACTTTCCCTCTCGATCGTAGCCGGAATGCTCAGAAAACCAGAGATTCTGAATGAAACGTAATGGACTTTTGCACAATTTCGACCATTCACCATAAAAATATATGATTATGTACGAAAATATTTTACTATAGTTACCTGGATTAAACAATTTACATTATATATATATATATATATATATATATATATATATATATATATATATATATATATATATATATATATATATATATATATATATATATATATATATATATATATATATATATATCCACCGTCGACAAAACTGATTTAAATGATGAGGATAAAAATATTAAAGGAGCTGTTGGTGGGGTAAATTCCCATAAGTGTAAAAAAGTGAAAAGAGCCAGAACCAACATCATCATGCCCTCCTTATCTGCAGCTTTGGATAGAACGAAGATGTCTGATCGGACTGCCACATATGTTCTAACCTGAAACTGCCTGTTTTTTAGGCCATGATGTAAGGAAAATAAATATAAATCGGCCCTCTATTCATCCGTCAACGATTGGCACAAAGGAAACAAATAGCAACACATTTAAAGAAAGAATTCAAATCAGAGACCCCATTGATAGTTCACTGGGATGGAAGTTGATGCAGGATCTAACATCAAAAGAACATGTTGATAGGCTTCCAATTCTGGTATCGGGAAAGAACACAACACAATTATTGGATGTACCAAAATTAGAAAGTAGAACCGGAGTCAATATGGCTAATGCTGTAGTTACAGCAATTGAAAATTAAATCTTACTAATCAAGTCATGGTAATGTCTTCTGACAAGGAGCACGTATATTAATTGAAGATAAGCTACAAAATGATTTACTTTATCTTCCATACCGGCATCACATCTTGGAGCAGATTCTTCGAGCTGTGTTTTCAGAGGTTTTTGGTGCTTCTTCTGGTCCTGAATTTCTTCTATTCAAGAGGTTTCAAGCTATTTGGAAAAATATTGATCAAAATATCTTCATCACTGGAACTACAGTGCTCTACACTGGAAAAAATATTACTTGATATTAAAGAGGATATTATAAGAATGGGCAATGAACGTGCTCCGTTAAAGAGAGGATTTGATGGGAAGATTACCGTTGAACTAATTGAGTTAGTAATTATTTTTTTTGGTGGCGTACCTCCAGGTGGCATCCGATTCCATGCTCCTGGACCGCATATCATATGGCTAGATGGATGAGTAAGGTTATATATTCCCTGAAAGTGAAAGCATGGATGTTTCAGAACCAATTTCATTTAATTAACAAAGACAGAAGTGACTGGGCTTCAGAGAATTTGTATATTTACAGTGAAGGTTTAAGCAATAAATGTGGAGAGATACATCTAACTCTGCCGCAGAAAATCCTTGGAATGATATTGATCTGTTAAGAAAAAATAGATGCAAAGGTAGGAAATTTTGCTTTAAATAAACTTTTACAACACCTTTGGTATCTTTCGGAAGAATTAATTGCACTTTCACTGTTTGATGCAAAAGTGTCAACAAAAATTAAAAAGAAAATTGTCACTGCGATCATAGATGGAGCTGGCGGAAGTGGAGAACCTGAATGCCCACCTCCAAAGAAGATTACAATTCCAAAGACATCAATTTCCAACTGCGAGTTACAAGACTTTGCAACACGGCGGACAATTGCCTTTACTTTTACATACAGATCCTAAAATATAGCTAGAACGAGATGATTAACAGAGAGGAATATCCATTGTAACAGCAATATCAGTTACCAGTGATTTTGCAGAACGAGAAGTCGCATTAATTTAAAAATAATAAAACATTAACAAAGAATGAAGAGCAACTCCAATTCATCCTCTAAGAGTCTAAGTAGTAGCAGAGCATACAAAACTATTCCCAGATAGTAAGAGGTCAACATTATTGGGGCAAACCAGGCAACAATGAATAGTTAGCAGCTATGAAAACCCTCCGCCATGAGGGGTTAATACTCCTACGGGAGGGGGACCTGGACGATTGCTCTCAGGGTAAAACTTTGACGATGATGTGCAATATGTTCTAATTCATCAATTCTTAAAATATTTTAAAAAGGGGATTTTACTTCCATGGCAACTTTTTACTATTCGGAAGGTAGGAGTACGACTTTTAAAAAAATATTTCACCCATATATATATATATATATATATATATATATATATATATATATATATATATATATATATATATATATATATATATATATATATATATATATATATATATATATATATATATATATATATATCGAAAATTATCCTGCAAATTGAATATGATGAAATTAGACAGCATATTTTGTAATAACGTTCAAACTAATATTAATATACAATTAAGGAAAACTCATATTAAAGGTAAACATGTAAA
>SEYY01006636.1:22500-30000 GCA_009176605.1 Armadillidium nasatum | reverse complement strand
ATATATATATATATATATATATATATATATATATATATATATATATATATATATATAAAGAATATTAATTTTTTAAAAGACTTCTCAGATATTTATTTGCTTCAAGCATGATAAATTTTATATTTTGTTCCCACCTCATGGGCATTGTCTTATTCGAGGAGGGGTACGCTTTAGGAAATTTCCTCCTAAGATCGAAATAGCGCCTTCGATCACTCTACCGTTCTGCCATTGTTGCGACATGAGCATTTTTCGAGTTAATATATTGATAATTTTACATCGCTCTTTCGTTTACAAATTCATTAAGGTTAGCTTTAAACATTTTGAAAGAACTCTTTTAACTATTTGATAAGTAAATGAAATACAAAAAAAATGTTTATCTAAAAATTGGTTGGGATAAAAAAAAAAAAATTGGAATCAGAAAAGTACTATCCTTGATCAAGAAAAAATTTAAGAGGAGCGTCCACACTTTGAAAAAAAATAAAATTCTTCCTATTCTCCTGAAATTTTCAATATAGATATCTTTTTTCCCGACTAAAAAAGGCCATTCCTAACGTTTTTGCGAGGGATTAACCGTTTAAAAGTTATTTCGGAAATTGAAGGTATGTTTAAATGTACGGCGAGGCCAAGTTAAAATTTTTCCCCCCTGAAATTTGGTGTGTGTATTCCTAAATCTATTGACTACAAAAGCTTCTAACAGACTTTTGCTCCCAGAGTTATGTAAAAAATGTTAGTAGCCCAAAACTGACCAACTATCGAAAATAAATTTTTTTTGAAAATAAAAAACAAAAATTCACCTATTTGTTAAAAAATGTAAAAAAAAAAAAAAACTACAGCTATTACATTTCTTATATTTGGTGAATGTATAGAGGAGGGATGGATCTACAAATTCTTTTATATATGTTATTTGATCTGATTCGTTTGTTCCGAGATATAGCCCCTCAAAAAAGGTCCATTTTTGACCAATTTTCAAAAATTTCAAAAGTTTGAGAGGCTATATTTTCTTGAAACAAATAGCATTTAATAATGTAGTTAATTAAAGTCATAGATCTATCCCCCTCTAAACAATATCCAAAATTTAAAAAAAATTGTAAGTCGCATTTTTTTTAAATAATTTTTTTCTCCGGAAGGGCATGCATATTTTTTTCAAAAAAAAAAAAAAAAAAAAAAAAAATTCGAGTGCTTTTAACTTTTTTTATAGACGTGATATCAAAAATCGTATCCTACAAATGCAAGAAATTGGGGCTAAGATTGTTCAGTTAAATTTTTCAGCTCATGTGGACCAGTGATTTGACACCGCTATTCACTTTTTTCTTCAACAAAAGCCCCAAATAGCTTTCAAACCGTTATAGACTCGAAAAAAAAAAAAAAAATCTTGAAATCAACTTAGATCGTCGGGAAAAAAGTATATAATTAAGTTGCTTATCTATGTTATCGAAGTTCTTTATTTGCAGAGGCTTGTGGAATGTTCCCTATGTTGGCTCGTCCTTCCTTGTAAAAAGAAGTTTAATAGAAGATCCTAAAACAAAACCGTCTTTCATTAACAACTTATTAGATTCAGACATGGCGTTTTCAGCGAATCTCAGAGAAAAGGTATGTGTGTAGCCATTTCAGTTCTAAAGAAATAAAGAATTATAATGGGAAACCCTTGATTATTATTAATTAATTTTCAAAGCTATATTAATGTATATTTCAATTTACTTCTTTAGGGAATATTCTTGTACGTTTCCAACCGAATGGATTTTGGTCATTTGGTCAATTCTGAAAACTTTAACATTAGAAATTTTCATCCTGATTTATGGCAAATGTTTGACAACAGATGGGATTGGGAGAGAGCTTATTTGCATGAAAATTATTCCCAATCTCTTAACGAAAGTAATAAAATTCAAATGGTAAGCAACAACCTTTTATGTAGTATTCTTAGATTCTCAGTTATAAATTAAGGTAGTGCTCAATACGCTTTAAAAAATAAAAAGAATAACTATTTTAAATTTATTATATTAACTGTAAGTATGATTGCTTTCTATATTAATTATATATTAACTGAGTTATCTTTAGCCTTACTTTTATTCCTTCCAGCCTTGTCCTGATGTCTACTGGTTCCCAGTTTTCAAAGAAAGATATGCAAAAGAAATGATTGAAATGGTAGAAAATTATGGCAGATGGTCGGACGGTTCACATATGGTAATGTTTTGAAATTTATAAAAAAAGTAGAGAAAAAGTTTCATTATTTTTATTTTTTTATTTTTTATTTTTTTTATTTTTTTTATTTATTTATTTATTTTTTGAATATGGCTTTCATTTTTTTTTTTTTTTAACAGATCTTTCAAATAAAAAACGTTACTTAATCTGCAAATTGTGGAAATTTTTTATGATTCAAAATAAAACAAATATCTCAAACTAAAAAATAATCATATAACTCTTATAAGTTCTTTTTATATTTCCTTTTCACTAGGATACCAGATTAGAAAGCGGATACGAAAATGTGCCCACTGTAGATATCCACATGAAGCAAGTTAACTACAATGATGAATGGCACGAAATTCTTCGAGCTTACATTCAACCTTTACAACTTCGAGTCTACGACGGATATTTCAACGATGTAGGAGTGAGACTCGTTCCTGTTGGAGCACAGCACAATGCAATGCACCAACGTAGTATTTACGCATTAAAGTGCTTATAGCTTTACAATCTCTTTATAGATTTCTCTACAGTTCTTTGGGTTTGTAGCATATTATCCAATAATAATTTTACTTTGCATCCAGAATATCAAAATTAATAAGAAATCTAGGAGAAATGAATAACCTAAATCAATTATGAAAAAGACGTAACAATCGGAGCGAATTCTGAGTGAAAGGATCATTCAACACCGAGACGACATTGAAAAACAGGCCTAACTCTAATTAAAAACGTTTAATATTCTTCTTTTTTAATTCATGACTAGTTACAGTTTAACATCAGAATCTAGTATAAAGACTCACATATCTATATTTAATGCCAATAAAACTTTCTTTTTAATTGAAGAAATCATAAACTTCGAGTCTTTTACATATATAAATACGAGTAGGATTATTAAGAGTGGATAAAATGTAAAAGTATTAAGAGATAATTTAAAGTAATAGTCTCAGAATTGTAGAACTATCTTCAACTTCAAACTCTGTATTTCTTGGAGCCTGTTATTTTTGGTAATATTCACCGATCTAATATATAGGAAGCACAGTAGATATAGTATATATATATATATATATAATTATATATATATATATATATATATATTATATATATATATTATATATATATAATATATATATATATATATATATATATATATATATATATATATAATATATATTATATTATATATATATATATATATATATATATATATATATATATATATATATATATTATATATATATATATATAAATATAATAATATATATATTATATATTATTATAATATATATATATATATATATATATATATATATAATATATATATATATATATATATATATATATATATATATATATATATATATATAAAAAAAAAAAAAAAAAAAAAAAAAAAAAAAAAAAAAAAAAAATATATATAATGATATATAATATATATATATATATATAGTATATATATATGACGACTTTGAGATCACTTGAATTTTAAGCTTGAAAAATTTTACATCTCCTAGTCAAATGTTTGAAAATGGGAATATAAGGATAAATCACAATCATAGTAGATAAAACACAAGGAATTGTAGTAGTTTAGTAATTTAGCAAATTTTTCACTTTTACAAAATATGTCTTATTATTATTACCATATTATCTAAGTTCAAAATGTAGATCACAATAGATATTAATAAATTACAACGTAAAACATATTACATAACTAATGCTCTATTTCACTTAGTAATATAAATAGTAGATAATTATTTACTTAAATTTACTGAACAGAACTTAAATATGTATACTTAACTAATACAAATATAAATTTTATTTAGCCACCAAGAGCATTAATGAGTTTCACAGTCAGATATAGACCAGATGAACAACCAGCATTGAGACCACATCACGATACATCCACTTATACAATCAACGTTGGTCTAAATAGACCAGGCATCGACTACCAGGTAAAAAATTGTTTTATAAAAAATTTATGATAACTTGAAAATACACATATTTTTAACTACATAAGAATACAAATTAGAAATTTAAGATCTTCTGATCCAATTCCACAACCAATTTAAAAGATTTTTAAGAATTTTGATAGAATGCCTCACTAATGAGTCAATCTTTAATTTGTGGTTATCGAGTTCGGGATTTTGTGTAGGACAAGTCTTGTAACCTTCTTGCAAATTTAATGAATTCTATAAATTTACCTTAAACAATCATAACTACCTTTACAGTAGAGGAACAAAATTTTCTATTGTTAATAGTAATTGAGCAGATACAAATATGTTACTTTTTAGTTTGTTCTCTACGTTAAACCCTTTAATTTACTACTCCTACCCTTGTTTCTATATATCTGAAAACAAAAACTATAAATAGTATGTTTAATGCCACCGTAAATAGATAAAAATTGCATTTATTTCTCAATCAAGAAAGTATGTTTAATCACAGATTATTCTAAAACAAGAAAACAATGAATAAATTCTTAAAAGATATCTAAATATCGTTGGATACTAGTTTAATCCAAGATTATTTTTTTAAATTTTCAAGGGAGGCGGATGCCGATTTTTGAGATACAATTGTTCTGTCGTCGATACAAGAGTAGGATGGACGCTAATGCATCCAGGACGATTAACGCATCTTCACGAAGGTTTACGAGTAACAGCTGGAACGAGATACATCATTGTCACATTTGTTGATCCATAAATTCATTTATTCATCATTAGATTCATAATTATTTATGCACTTCATCGGGAGAATTGGAGGAAGTCAAGTCAAGTTATCATTAGTTTCAATTAAGAATAATTTAGTGAAATTTCGGTAGTTTAATTGAAATAATTGATCTGTAAGTTTATTTATATATTTTATTAAAAAACATAATTTTTTATTTATCCCTATAAGTAGCTAGAGCACTCGTTAAATATTAAAATATTTGGTAACAAGAAAACTATTTTAAAATAATACAACTGAGTTGTAAGATTTATTATTACAAACAATTGGTAAGTTAAATGAAGCGAAAAAAATGATGCAAAAAAAAATTTCAATAAAATTTTTTATATATGAAAAAAAAAATATTCAGGTCACTCTTAATAATTTTCAAGTTCAAAAATAAAAGTTAAAATAAAGACTTGCTAAAATGCTGTTTATTTAAATATATCTTTACCATTTTTCATATCTTGCCAGAAAAAATTTCCTACATTGAAATGAGCGAAACGTTAAAACTAAAAATGCAAAACGTAATGAAATTTAAATGTTTTAACTAATTATAGAATAATCATTGTAGGCAATAACATTACTATTTTCTTTTACTCATTTTTTATAAAAATAAAAACAATAATAATTGATAATCCTAATAGACGAAAAACAAGTTAAGAAAAAAAAACATCAGTAGGCCATAAAGGTACGGACAAAACCTTTTACCTCTCTATATCTGTCAAGATAAAAAAAAAAACTATGCAAGGGTTTACAAGAACGTGAAATAAATGTGGTCTTTTATAAAACAAGTTCTAACGGAGAACACAAGAAGATAGGAGCCAAAAATTTTAACTAAACTGTATTAGCCTTGCAGAATGAAAATGATCATTTATTTTTTTTAAACGAGTAGCTTACTAAGAACAGAAAAAAAATTAAGCACACACACACACATTTCCGAGATAACCAGAACGTAAAAGTCTTAAAAGATCTGTGCCTTAAGTAGGTTTTATTCAAAAGATTTTAAAAACAAATTTAAAAAAAAGTATAATAGTGGTTAGAAAGAAAGAAAAATGTGTTACGATAAGATTTCGAATTCAAAAAAAAAAAAAAAATGTTACACCTCTTATGGTAACAAAAGTAATGAAAAACCAAAGATTAACTCCCTCGAGTACTTGCCATTTGCTATTGGCGTATCTTAAGATAAAGGAAGAGGCACCAGTGAATTATTGTAAGGATATAGAATTATTGTTTTTTAAAATATTCAATTGACATGATGCTTCTTAAGTGCAGAGGGTAAGAAAATAGTGCTGTATATACATTAATAAATAAAACAAATTGAAGCAAAAAAATATTATACCAAAGGGCAATGTATGTAGGTGAATGAATTATTTAAAAAGGAATTAACGTAAAGAATAAAATTCTATGAAGTTTTGGGAAATAATGAGGCAGAAATTATTTTTAAAAAAGGAAGAAAGATAGGGTATGAAGCTATCGAGAAAGAATATTTTATAAATGATTCTCATAATGGGTGAGAAGCACAAACAATGAAAAATAAATACTAAACATCGGTGAACATCTAGGTCTGAATCCAGAAACTATCAAGGGAAACAACTTAAGAGAATGGGTATTATAATTCAAACTTTTATAATTGCATCAAATGCTTAAAAGTGATAAAGGCAATGAGCCTCTAAATATTATAATATACAAGTTAATTAGTTGGAAAACAAAGCATTTTCTATCCTATAATGTAAGAGCTCATATAAGAGCAAAGTAATCTCTATCCTATAATGTAAAAGTACTAACACAAAAAAGAAAAATTTAACAATAAGTATTCCGTAATATAATTTAATTATGATCAATAGTAGTAAAACATAGGTGATAATTATTTTATGATAAAAGAAGTCATCAATTCATTATTCTAGCTAGAAGTAAGAGCAAATAAATGAATTTTTATAATTCATATTGACTAAAATTCCCTAACTTTTCTAGATATTCTAGTAATTTCTTAATTACAATTTTTTTTATTATGTAAACGAGTCTGAATGTACTTCACTTATGAAAACTTAGTCTATGAATGAAAAAAAATCGATATCTAACAACTGAAAGGTATTAAATAATCAAATAGATAAACTAAAACCCACTGAAAAAGATCCGATCAATGCCTTTAGTATAATTGGCAGAGAAATACGTTACTTCATATACTATAAAAATTAGATAAAATTTAGAATCAGGTCTTAAAGCAAACACTTCATTATAAAAAGAGAATTTATTAACAAAATGATAAGACTAGTCAACAGAAAATTGAACTCACATATCTACAAAATTTAATATTAAGACGATAATTTTGATAATTTTTGCGCAGCGTGAGCTGCATTTTCACTAGTGAGCAACTGTAATTCTTGAAATCTTTCAGAAATCCTTTGTGTAACCTGTGAAAAAAATAGAAAATATATATATATATATATATATATATATATATATATATATATATATATATATATATATATATATATATATATATATATATATATATATATATATATATATATATATATATATATATATATATATATATATATATATATATATATATATATATATATATATATATATATGCCAAACATATACAGTACTGAAATGAAA